>JAPKLW010003904.1:0-33282 GCA_026898455.1 Plectranthus barbatus
TAAAAAATGATGAGCTTGAAAGTGCACGAAATTTCACTAGCACAAAATTTTGAAAATTCGCAAACTAAAAAAGGTTTTAAAAGATAATTTTTATGGTTGAAACATGTTTCTAGATATATAAAAGTAAGTGTATAGGGTTTTCTTTGTTGTAATTGGTTTTGAATTGTCAATAACGAATAGTTCAAAAGTGCACGAAATTTCACTGTACAAATTTCAAAAATTTACAAAATTAGAAACTGTTTCAAAAGTTTATTTTTATTGTTGAAACATATTTCTATATGTATAAAACTATTTTTTTAGGGTTTCCGTTGTTGTAATTAGTTCAAAATTGTCAAAAATGACTAGCTCGAAAGTGCACGAAAATTCACCGGTACAAAATTTTGAAAATTCGCAAACTCAAAAACAGTTTCAAAAGTTCATTTTTATGGTTGAAACATGTTTCTAGATGAATAAAAGTAAGTGTTTTGGGTTTCCTTTGTTGAAATTCGTTGATAACTGTAAATAATGACCAGTTCAAAAGTGCACGAAAATTCACCGGTACAAAATTTTGAAAATTCGCAGATTTTAAAACTGTTTCAAAAGTTTATTTTTATGGTTGAAACATGTTTCTAGATGTATAAAACTAAGTTTTTAGGGTTTCTCTTGTTGTAATTAGTTTAAAATTGTCAAAAATGACCTGCTTGAAAGTGCACGAAAATTCACCGGTACAAAATTTTGAAAATTCGTAAATTAAAAAACGGTTTCAAAAGATAATTTTTATGGTTGAAACATATTTCTAGATGTATAAAATTCAGTTTTTGGGGTTTCCGTTGTTCTAATTAGATAAAAGTTGTCAAAAATGACCAGCTCGAAAGTGCACGAAAATTCATCGGTACAAAATTTTGAAAATTCGCAAACTAAAAAATGGTTTCTAAAGATAATTTTTATGGTTGAAACATGTTTCTAGATGTATAAAAGTAAGTATTTAGGGTTTCCTTTGTTGTAATTGGTTCAGAATTGTCAGTAACGACTATTTCAAAAGTGCACGAAAATTTACTAGTACAAAATTTTGAAAATTCACAAAATTAGAAATTGTTTCAAAAGATTATTTTTATTGTTGAAACATGTTTCTAGATGTATAAAACTATGTTTTTTGGGTTTCCATTGATGTAATTAGTTCAAAAATGTCAAAAATGACCAGCTCGAAAGTGTACAAAAATTCACCGATACAAAATTTTGAAAATTCGCAAACTCAAAAACAGTTTCAAAAGTTCATTTTTATGGTTGAAACATGTTGCTAGATGTATAAAAGTAAGTGTTTCGGGTTTCCTTTGTTGTAATTGGTTGATAATTGTCAATAATGACCAGTTCAAAAGTGCATGAAAATTCACCGTTACAAAATTTTGAAAATTCGCAAATTTTAAAATTGTTTCAAAACTTAATTTTTATGGTTGAAACATATTTCTAGATGTATAAACTATGTTTTTGGGGATTCTGTTAATGTAATTCGGTTAAAATTGTAAAAAATGACAAGTTTGAAAGTGCACGAAAATTCACCGGTACAAAATTTTGAAAATTCGCAAACTAAAAAAAGGTTTCAAAAGACAATTTTTATGGTTGAATAATGTTTCTAAATGTATAAAAGTAAGTGTTTAGGGTTTCCTTTGTTGTAATTGGTTCAGAATTGTCAAGAACGACTTGTTCAAAAGTGCACGAAAATTTACTGGTACAAAATTTTGAAAATTCACAAAATTAGAAACTCTTTCAAAAGATTATTTTTATTGTTGAAACATGTTTTTAGATTTATAAAACTAAGTTTTTTGGGTTTTCGTTGTTCTAATTAGTTCAAAATTGTGAAAAATGACCAGCTCCAAAGTGCAAGAAAATTCACCGGTACAAAATTTTAAAAATTCGCAAACAAAAAAATAGTTTCTAAAGTTCATTTTTATGGTTGAAACATGTTTCTAGATGCATAAAATTAAGTGTTTCGGGTTTCCTTTGTTGTAATTGGTTGATAATTGTCAATAATGACCAATTCAAAAGTGTACGTAAATTCATCTGTACATAATTTTGAAAATTCGCAAATTTAGAAACTGTTTCCAAAGTTTATTTTTATGGTTGAAACATGTTTCTAGATGTATAAAACTATGTTTTTAGGGTTTCTGTTGTTGTAATTAGTTTAAAATTGTAAAAAATGACCAGTTTGAAAGTGCATGAAAATTCACCGGTACAAAATTTTTAAAATTCGCAAACTAAAAAAAGGTTTCAAAAGATAATTTTTATGGTTGAATAATGTTTCTAGATGTGTAAAAGTAAGTGTTTAGGGTTTTCTTTGTTGTAATTTGTTCAGAATTGTCAATAACGACTACTTCAAAAGTGCACGAAAATTTACTGGTACAAAATTTTGAAAATTCACAAAATTAGAAACTATTTCAAAAGATTATTTTTATTGTTGAAACATGTTTCTAGATGTATAAAACTATGTTTTTTGGTTTCCGTTGTTCTAATTAGTTCAAAATTGTCAAAACTGACCAGCTCGAAAGTGCACAAAAATTCACCGGTACAAAATTTTGAAAATTCGCAAACTGAAAAACAGTTTCAAAAGTTCATTTTTATAGTTGAAACATGTTGCTAGATGTAGAAAAGTAAGTGTTTCGGGTTTCCTTTGTTGTAATTGGTTGATAATTGTCAATAATGACCAATTCAAAAGTGCACGTAAATTCACCGGTACAAAATTTTGAAAATTCGCAAATTTAATAACTGTTTCAAAAGTTTATTTTTTTGGTTGAAACATGTTTCTAGATGTATAAAACTAAGTTCTTAGGGTTTCTGTTGTTGTAATTAGTTAAAAATTGTAAAAAATGACCAGCTTGAAAGTGCACGAAAATTCACCGGTACAATATTTTGAAAATTCGCAAACTAAAAAAGAGTTTCAAAAGTTAATTTTTATGGTTGAAACATGTTTCTAGATGTATAAAAGTGAGTGTTTAGGGTTTCCTTTGTTGTAATTGGTTTCGAATTGTCAATAACGACTAGTTCAAAAGTGCACGAAAATTCACTGTACAAAATTTCGAAAATTCACCAAGTTAGAAACTATTTTGAAAGTTTATTTTTATTGTTAAAACATGTTTCCAGATCCATAAAACTAAGTTTTAGGGTATTCGTTGTTCTAATTAGTTCAAAATTATAAAATATGACAATCTCGAAAGTGTATAAAACTAAGTTTTAGGGTATGAAGAAGGATGTCGCTTTGTATGTAGAGAAATGTTTGGTTTGTCAGCAAGTTAAGGCTTTACATCAACGGCCGTATGGAAAGTTGCAGCCGTTAGACATCCCTGAGTGGAAGTTGGAACATAACACCATGGACTTTTCGACAGGATTGTCGAGGTCATAGAAAGGAAATACGGTGATATGGGTCATAGTCGACCGTCTAACGAAGAGTGCTCATTTTCTGGCGATCAGAGTGAATTATGGGTCAGACAAATTAGCTCAGATTTATGTCCGAAAGATAGTCAGACTGCACGGAGTGCTGAAATCTATTACGTCTGACAGAGATGCGAAGTTCACATCTCATTTTTGGATGAGCTTACAACAGGAGTTGGGGACTCGCCTAAATTTTAGCACGGTGTTTCACCCTCAGTTAGATGGTCAATCCGAGAGGACCATTCAGACTCTCGAAGACATGCTGACGACAGTGGTTTAAGATCTAGGAGGCAGTTGGGAGCCAATTTTGCCTTTGATTGAGTTTGCCTATAATAATAGTTATTAGGCAACAATCAGAATGGCTCCCTATGAAGCTCTGTATGGGAGGAAGTGTCGTTCACCTCTTTATTGGGACGAAGTAGAAGAGCGAAAAGTTGTCGGACCGGATGCTGTGAATGAGATGATAACAATAGTACGCCAGATTCGAGAGAGGATTAAAGAGGCTCAGAGTAGGCAGAAGTCCTATGCCGATTCAAGAAGGGCTGAGCTATGTTTTGAGATAGGAGATAAGGTATTCCTCAAGGTCTCACCTTCCAGAGGAATAGTGCATTTTGGACTAAAAGGCAAACTGCGACCGCGCTATGTGGGACCGTATGAGATACTAGAGCGCATTGGTCCAGTGGCATACAGATTAGCACTACCCCCTAGCATGGGTAATATCCATAATGTGTTTCACGTGTCTCAGTTGAGAAAGTACGTTTATGATCCTAGACATGTGATCCGTCAAGAGGAAGTGGTTTTGAGCCCAGATTTACAGTACGAAGAATGACCAGAAGCTATTTTGGACTAAAAGATTCAGGAGCTCAGTAATAAGTCAATACCGCTCGTAAAAGTGCTTTGGAGTCACCACGAGCGCGAAGAAGCGACTTGGGAGCTAGAAGAGAAGATGAAGGAGAGATATCCCGAGCTTTTCGAAGCCTTGTAAATTTCGGGACAAAATTTTTATATGGGGGAGGGGATGTAATACCCCGTATGTTACTAAGCTATTGGAATGTGTAATTGAATTATCGATGAGAATTTTATGGAATTAAAGAGCATCCGAATTTTATTTGACTATGACTAGAGAAATTTATTATGATATTGAGTTTGAATATAATATTAATCTTGAAGAATTATCAAGATTTTTATTTTGGAAATGTAATAAGGTGGGATATGATTTATCATGAAAGTTATGATACTTGAAATTTTGATGAAAATAACAAATGAGGTTGAATTGTCATGTATTTTGGAAGTATTATGGTGGGAATTGAAATATTATGTAATGGGAGATTGATTTTGGATGTATATGCATGGATATTTTGAATTTTATGGGAAATTTGGAGTTATTCATGTATTATATTGGAATAATATGGAAAAATAGTTATATATTAGCAAAATATACATATTGTATATGTATTATATGGGATGCGTTATTATATCAGAGTGAATCTTATTCTATAATTTTTGCCCACCTTATAATACATGCTAGAGAGAGAGAAGAGAAATTTTCCCCAATTCTCCAAATCCAGAACCACCTCGTCAGCCACTTTTCCGGCGGAATTCTGACCGACTCCGGTCACCATCGACCAAGCCGCTGCCACCTTTTGATAGCCCGTCTTCCCAGCTTCAATTTAAGCAAAGGTGGGCGTCATAGAGTTATGTATCGACGGAGATATCGAAGTGAGAAGGTGAGGTGTTGTCAACCTTGAATTTCTGGATTATATAGTTGGATTCGTGCTCTAGGATGTCTTAGGATCTTAAATATGTAATTGCATGTATGATCGGTCGGATAAATTGCGAGAAAAATTGAGTTTCACGTCCGGATCTGGTGAGTTCGTCAGAGAAGACGACTCGTCCCGAACGGGACGGAGGCATCCCGCTTGGGACGAGTCTCAAACAGGCAGCAGCTGCGAGAAAGGACACCATCCCGTTCAGGATGGGTTGGTCCCGCTCGGGATAGCCCACGATGGGGCAGAAACTTGGTTCGTTGTTCATTCTGCTCGGGATGGGTGAGTTCCATTCGGGATGGACTTCGACCTTGAGGGTTTAAACATGATTTTGAGCCGTTTTTCCTTCCGTTTTGAATTATTTTCAATCCTTAAGTTCAATATATGAAATGGGAAGCATGTTAAGCATGAGAATATGAATTGATATCAGATTGAACGTGGAATTTGAGAGATGAACGATGTTGGATTGATTGAAGGGAATCATGGGAAATGCATTGAGTTGGGTTGATTGCGAGTTGGTTTTGAACTCAGTTAAGTTGTCTTGTCCTAGATCGTCTGTCCTAATCTAGTGATCCTTATTATTGTAGGAGTTTGAAGTTGGAGAACAGTTATGCTCATACTAGCGGGAAATCATCTTTAACAAAAGCCAAACACCAGGTGGGAAACTATTTAAGTACAAAACAAATGCGTATTTTCCTTTCGAAAATGTGTGAAAATTGTTTTGTTTTAATCTGAGATTCTATGCATGTTTTGTGCTACTATATCTGTCCTCTGTCGATTCCCATCGGCAGAGAGTTATACTAATGAGTTTCGAACCAGAATTTCATAACTGTGCTAGAACACATTCAATGAAGTGGGTTAGAAGCCCCCACGTTATTGTGAAGTGGGTGAACTGTCCCCACATAATTATTGAAGTGAGGTGAAAAGCCCTCTCGTGTTTTAGATCCAGCGATATTTAAACGATCGGGTCTCAACATGGGTTGCTGAGACTAGTGCTTTTAGATGACAGTAGGTTGAGTGTATTTTACATTCCTGACTGATCATCTTGACTTGGGAGCCGACCAACTCCCAGTTACAACACTGAAACAGATATAATAACATGTAAATATCACGCATGCAAAATAAAATATTTTAGATAGCACAGTTCTTTTCAACAAAACCACGTGCCTATCTGTGTGAGTTGCATAACATAATCTCATATATAATATATGTTTTCAGGCATGTTTCTCATTAGGTACATTAGTACTCAGCCCCTCGTATTGTTTCTAAAATACGCAGGTTGAGCAGCAAGGATTGAAGAGTAGGGGTGTAAACAGAGCAGTGAAGAATTTTGAAAACTTATAGATCCTGAGATATGCATCTTCATATGCATATCTCCGCCACACTTCACACACGCTGCAACAAGCTCTGTCTTTTCCCTTTTGAATGTTTAAGTGTTTGAATATTGTTTCCTAAAACTGACTTGAAGTGTTACTTTTATATTATTTAACTGTTTTTTTCCATTTAATTTAGTCTTCC
This sequence comes from Plectranthus barbatus, assembly GCA_026898455.1. Classification (NCBI taxonomy): domain Eukaryota; kingdom Viridiplantae; phylum Streptophyta; class Magnoliopsida; order Lamiales; family Lamiaceae; genus Plectranthus; species Plectranthus barbatus. Next base: position 6,687 of record JAPKLW010003904.1, read on the forward strand.
GCTTTATTTTCAAATGAGAAATGTTTGGAAAAACTTGAACATCAATGTAACGTGGCCCCAAGTTAGGGAAGGTCAGTTGGGGGCGTTACATTAGGGTTTTTGTTGTTGTAATTAGTTTAAAATTGTCAAAAATGACCAGCTTGAAAGTGTACGAAAATTCACGGGTACAAAATTTTGAAAATTCGCAAACTAAAATACGGTTACAAAAGATAATTTTTATGGTTGAAACATATTTCTAGATGTATAAAAGTAAGTGTTTAGGATTTCCTTTGTTTAATTGGTTAAGAATTGTCAATAATGACTAGTTCAAAAGTGCACGAAAATTTTTAGTACAAATTTCAAAAATTCACAAAATTAGAAATTATTTATAAAGTTTATTTTTATTGTTGAAATATGTTTCTAGATGTATAAAACAAAGTTTTTAGGGTTTCCGTTTTTTTAATTAGTTCAAATTTGTCAAAAATGACCAGCTCGAAAGTATACGAAAATTCACCGGTACAAAATTTTGAAAATTTGCAAACTGAAAAATTGTTTCCTAAGTTCATTTTTATGGTTGAAACATGTTTCTAGATGTATAAAAGTAAGTTCAAAAGTTACGAAAATTCACCGGTACAAAATTTCGAGAATTCGCAAATTTAAAAACTACCTCAAAAGTTTATTTTTATGGTTGAAACATATTTCTAGATGTATAAAACTAAGTGTTTAGGGTTTCCGTTGTTGTAATTAGTTCAAAATTGTCAAAAATCATCAGCTCGAAAGAGCACGAAAATTCACTGGTACAAAATCTTGAAAATTCGCAAACTAAAAAATAGTTTCAAAAGTTCATTTTAATGGTTGAAACATGTTTCTAGATGTATAAAAGTTAGTGTTTGGTGTCTCCTTTGTTGTAATTGGTTCATAATTGCCAATAATGACAAGTTCGAAAGTGCACGAAAATTTACCGGTACAAAATTTTTAAAATTCGCAAAGTAAAAAAAAAGTTTCAAAAGTTCATTTTTATGGTTGAAACATGTTTCTAGGTTTATAAAAGTTAGTGTTTAGGGTCTCCTTGTAATTGGTTCAGAATTGCCAATAATGACAAGTTCGAAAGTGCACGAAAATTCACCGGTACAAAATTTTGAAAATTCCCAAACTAAAAAAAAGTTTCAAAAGTTTATTTTTATGGTTGAAACATGCTTCTAGGTTTATAAAAGTAAGTTTTTAGGGTTTTGGTAGTTGTAATTAGTTCAAAATTGTAAAAAATGACCAGCTCGAAAGTGCACGAAAATTCACTGGTACAAAATTTATAAAATTCGAAAACTAAAAAACGGTTTCCAAAATATTTTTATGGTTGAAACATGTTTCTAGATGTATAAAACTATTTTTTTAGGGTTTCCGTTGTTGTAATTAGTTCAAAATTGTAATAAATGAGCACCTCGAAAGTGCACGAAAATTTAGCAATACAAAATTTTGAAAATTTGCAAATTTAAAAATTGTTTCAATTTTTTTTTTATGATTGAAACATGTTTCAAGATGTATAAAACTATGTTTTCAGGGTTTCCGTTGTTGTAATTAGTTAAAAATTGTTAAAAATGACCATCTCAAAAGTGCACGAAAATTCACCGGTACAAAATTTTAAAAATTAGCAAACTAAAAAATGGTTTCAATAGTTCATTTTTATGTTTGAAACTTATTTCTAGATGTATAAAAGTCAGTGTTTAGGGTTTCCTTTGTTATAATTGGTTTAGAATTGTCAATAATGACAAGTTCGAAAGTGCACGAAAATTCACCGGTACAAAATTTTTAAATTTCTCAAATTTATCAACTGTTTCAAAAGTTCATTTTTATGGTTGAAACATGTTTGTAGATGTATAAAACCAACTGTTTAGGGTTTTCGTTGTTGTAATTTGTTCAAAATTGTCAAGAAAGACCAGCTCGAAAGTGCACGAAAATTAACTTGTACAAAATTTTTAAAATTCGCAAACTGAGAAATGGTTTCAAAAGTTCATTTTTATGGTTAAAACATGTTTCTAGATGTATAAAAGTAAGTGTTTATGGTTTCCTTTGCTGTAATTGGTTCAAAATTATCAATAATGACTAGTTCGAAAGTGCAAGAAAATTCACCGGTACAAAATTTTGAAAATTTGCAAACTAGAAAACGGTTTCAAAAGTTCATTTTTAAGGTAGAAACATGTTTCTAGATGTATAAAAGTATGTTTTTAGGGTTTCCTTTGTTGTAATTGGTTCAGAATTCTTAATAATGACTAGTTCGAAAGTGCACTAAAATTCACCGGTACAATTCAAAAATTTAAAAAGTGTTTCAAAAAGTTTATTTATGGTTGAAACATGTTTTCTTGATGTATAAAACTCAGTGTTTAGGGTTTTCGTTGTTGTAATTAGTTCAAAATTGTCAAAAATCACCAGCTCGAAAGTGCACGAAAATTCACTGGTACAAAATTTTTGAAAATTTGCAAACTAAAAAACGGTTTCAAAAGTTCATTTTTATGGTTGAAACATGTTTCTAGATGTATAAAAGTTATTGTTTAGGGTTTCCTTTGTTGTAATTGGTTCATAATTGCCAATAATGACAAGTTCGAAAGTTAACGAAAATTCTCCAGTACAAAATTTTGAAAATTCGCAAACTAAAAAATGGTTTCAAAAGTTCATTATTATGGTTGAAACATGTTTCTAGATGCATAAAAGTTAGTGTTTAGGGTTTCCTTTGTTGTAATTAGTTAAGAATTGTCAATAATGAATAGTTAGAAAGTGCACGAAAATTCAACTGTACAAAATTTTAAAAATTCGCAAACTAAAACAAAATTTCAAAAGTTCATTGTTATGGTTGAAAAATGTTTCTTGATTTATAAAAGTATGTTATTAGGGTTTCCGTTGATGTAATTAGTTCAAAATTGTAAAAAATGACGAGCTCGAATGTTCACGAAAATTCATCGGTACAAATTTTTTAAAATTCGCAAACCAAAAAATGGTTTCAAAAGTTTATTTATATGGTTGAAACATGTTTCTTGATGTAAAAAAATAAATTTTTAGAGTTTCCGTTGTTGTAATTAGTTCAAAATTGTCAAAAATGACCAGCTTGAAAGTGCACAAAAATTTACCGGTTTAGGGTTTAGGGTTTAGGGTTTCGTTGTTGTAATTAGTTGAAAATTGTTAAAAATAACCAGTTTCAAAGTGACCGAAAATTCAACGGTACAAAATTTTAAAAATTCGCAAACTAAAAAATTGTTTCAAAAGTTCATTTTCATGGTTGAAACATGTTTCTAAATGTATAAAAGTAAGTATTTAGGGTTTCTTTTGTTGTAAGTGGTTCATAATTGTCAATAATGACCAGTTCGAAAATGTACGAAAATTCACTAGCACAAAAATTTCGAAAATTTGCAAATTTAGAAAGTGTTTCAAAGTTTATTTTTATATTGAAATATTTTGTAGATGTATAAAACTAAGTTTTAGAGTTTCCGCTGTTGTAATTAGTTCAAATTTTCAAAAATGACCAGCTCGAAAGTGAACGAAAATTCACCAATACAAAATTTTAAAAATTCACAAATTTAAAAACTATTTCAAAACTTCATTTTTAAGGTTGAAAAATGGTTCTAGATGTATAAAACTAATTGTTTAGGGTTTCCGTAATTTAATTATTTCAAAATTGTCAAAAATGACCAGCTCGAAAGTGCACGAAAATTCACTGGTACAAAATTTTCAAAATTCGCAAATTGAAAAATGGTTTCAAAAGTTAATTTTTACGGTGAAAACATGTTTCTAGATGTATAAAAGTAAGTGTTTAGGGTTTCCTTTGTTGTAATTGGTTTTGTTCAGAATTGTCAATAATGACTAGTTCGAAAGGGCACGAAAATTCACTGGTACAAAATTTTGAAAATTTGCAAATTTAAAAACTATTTCAAAAGTTAATTTTTATTGTTGAAACATGTATCTAGATGTATAAAACTAAGTGTTTAGAGTTTCCGTTGTTGTAATTAGACCAAAATTGTCAAAAATGTCCAGCTCGAAAGTGCACGAAAATTCACCGGTACAAAATTTTAAAAATTCGCAAACTAAAAAATGGTTTTAAAAGTTCATTTTTATTGTTGAAACATGTATCTAGATGTATAAAAGTATGTGTTAAGGGTTTCCTTTCTTTAATTGGTTAAGAATTGTCAATAATGACTAGTTCAAAAGTGCACGAAAATTTATTGTACAAATTTCAAAAATTCACAAAATTAGAAATTATTTATAATGTTTATTTTTATTGTTGTAATCGGTTCAAAATTCACCAGTTCGAAAATTCATAAATTTAAAAAGTGTTTCAAAAGTTTATTTTTGAGGTTGAAACATGTTTCTAGATTTATAAAAGTGTTTCACCGGTACAAAATTTTGAAAATTCGCAAACTAAAAAATGGTTTCAAAATTTAATCATTTTTATGGTTGAAACATGTTTCTAGATGTATAAAAGTTAGTGTTTAGGGTTTCCTTTGTTGTAATTGGTTCAAAATTCACCAGTTCGAAAGTGCACAAAAGTTCACCGGTACAAACATGTTTCTAGATTTATAAAAGTAAGTTTTTAGGGTTTTCGCTGTTGTAATTTATGGTTGAAACATGTTTAAAGATGTATAAAACTAAGTTTTAAGGATTTCCGTTGTTGTAATTAGTTCAAAATTGTAAAAAATGACCAGCTTGAAAGTGCACGAAAATTTACTGGTACATAATTTTGAAAATTTGCAAATTTAAAAACTATTTTAAAAGATTATTTTTATGGTTGAATCATGTTTCTAGATGTATAAAACTAAGTTTTTGGGGTTTCCGTTGTTGTAATTACTACAAAATTGTCAAAAATGACCATCTCGAAAGTGCACGAAAATTCACCAGTACAAAATTTTTAAAATTCACAAACTAAAAAACGGTTTCAATAGATCATTTTTATGTTTGAAACATATTTCTAGACGTATAAAATTAAGTGTTTAGGGTTTCCTTTGTTGTAATTGGTTCAGAATTGTCAATAATGACAAGTTCGAAAGTGCATGAATATTCACCGGTACAAAATTTGAAAATTTGCAAATTATAAAATTGTTTCAGACGTTCATTTTTATGTTGAAACATGTTTTAATCGTATAAATCTAATTGTTTAGGGTTTTTGTTGTTGTAATTAGTTCAAAATTATAAAAAATGACCAGCACCAAAGTGCACAAAATTCAACGGTACAAAATTTTGAAAATTCGCAAACTGAAAAATGGTTTCAAAAGTTCATTTTTATGGTTGAAACATGTTTATAGATGTATAAAAGTAAATATTTAGGGTATCCTTTGTGGTAACTGGTTCAGAATTGTCAATAATGACCAGTTCGAAAGTGCACGTAAATTCACCTGTATAAAAATTTGAAAATTCGCAAATTTAAAAACAGTCTCAAAAGTTAATTTTTATTGATGAAACATGTTTTTAGATGTATAAAACTAAGTGTTCAGGGTTTTCGTTGTTGTAATTAGTCTAAAATTGTCAAAAATGACCAGCTCGAAAGTGCACGAAAATTCACCGGTAAAATTTTTGGAAAATTCGCAAACTAATAAACGGTTTCAAAAATTCATTTTTATGATTGAAACATATTTCTAGAATTATAAAAGTTAGTATTTAGGGTTTCCGTTGTTGTAATTAGTTCAAAATTGTCAAAAATGACAAGCTCGAAAGTGCACGAAAATTGACCGGTACAAAATTTTTAAAATTTACAAAGTAAAAATGGTTTCAAAAGTTTATTTTTATGGTTGGAACATGTTTCTAGATGTATAAAACTAAGTTTTTAGGGTTTCCGTTGTTATTAGTTCAAAATTGTAAAAAATGTCCAGCTCCAAAGTGCACGAAAATTTACCAGTAATTTCAAAAATTTTAAATTTAAAAACTGTATGAAAAGTTTATTTTTATGGTTTAAACATGTTTCTAGATGTATAAAAATAAATTTTTACGGTTTCTGTTGTTGTAATTAGTTCAAAATTGTAAAAAATGACCATATCGAAAGAGCACGAAAATTCACCGGTACAAAATTTTTAAAACTCGCAAACTGAAAAATGGTTTCAATTGTTCATTTTTATGTTTGAAACATATTTCTAGATGTATAAAAGTAAGTGTTTAGGGTTTCCTTGGTTGTAATTGATTCAAAATTGTCAATAATGACATGTTCAAAAGTGCACAAAATTCACCTGTACAAAATTTTGATATATCGCAAACTTCAAAACTGTTTCGAAAGTTAATTTTTATTGATGAAACATGTTTCTAGATGTATAAAACTATGTCTCCATTGTTGTAATTAGTCCAAAATTGTAAAAAATGACCACCTCGAAAGTGCACGAAAATTCACCGGTACAAAATTTTGAAAATTCAAAAACTAAAAACGGTTTCAAATGTTCATCTTTATGGTTGAAACATGTTTCTAGATGTATAAAAGTATGTGTTTAGGGTTTTCTTTGTTGTAATTGGTTCAGAATTGTTAATAATGACCAGTTCGAAAGTGCACGAAAATTCACGAGTACAAAATTTTTAAAATATGCAAACTAAGAAATAGTTTCAAAAGTTCATTTTTATTGTTGAAATATGTTACTAGATATATAAAAGTATGTGTTAAGGGATTCCTTTGTTGTAATTGGTTAAGAATTGACAATAATTTAAGAGTTTCGAAAATTCGGAAATATTTTAAGAATTTACCGGTACAAAATTTCAAAAATTCGGAAATTTAAAAATGTTTCAAAGTTTTATTTAAAAGGTTGAAACATGTTTCTAGATGTATGAAACTAAGTATTTCGTGTTTCTGTTGTTGTAATTAGTTCAAAATTGTCAAAAATGACTAGCTTGAATTTGCACGAAAATTCGCAAACTAAAAAACAGATTCAAAAGTACATTTTTATTGTTGAAACATGTTTCTAGATGTACAAAAGTTAGTGTTTAAGGTTTCCTTTGTTGTAATTGGTTCATAATTGTCCATAATGACCAGTTCGAAAGTGCACGAAAATTAAACGGTACAAAATTTTAAAAATTCACAAACTAAATAAAAGTTTCAAAAGTTCATTTTTATGGTTGAAACATGTTTCTAGATTTATAGAAGTAAGTTTTTAGGGTTTCCGTCGTTGTAATTAGTTCAAAATTGTCAAAAACGACCAGCTCGAAAGTGAACAAAAATTAACCAGTACAAAATTTTTAAAATTTGCAATGTAAAAAAGGTTTCTAATGTTTATTTTTATGGTCGAAAAATGTTTCAAGATGTATAAAACTAAATTTTTAGGGTTTTCATAGATGTGATTAGTTCAAAATTGTCAAAAATGACCAGCTCGAAAGTGCACGTAAATTTACCGGTAATTTCGAAAATTTGTAAATTTAAAAACTATTTCACAAGTTTATTTTTATGATTGAAACATAATTCTAGATGTATAAAACTAAGTTCTTAGTGTTTCCGTTATTGTAATTAGTTCAAAATTGTCAAAATTTTGAAAATTCGCAAACTAAAAAACAGTTTCAATAGTTCATTTTTATGTTTGAAACATATTTCTTGATGTATAAAAGTATGGCTTTAGGGTTTCCTTTGTTGTAATTGGTTCAGAATTGTCAATAATGTTAAGTTCGAAAGTGCACAAAAATTCACCGGTACAAAATTTTGAAAATTTGCAAATTTAAAAACTTTTTCAAGATGTATAGAACTTATTGTTTAGGGTTTCCGTTGTTGTATTTAATGCAAAATTATCAAAAATGACTAGTTCGAAAGTGCAAGAAAATTAACTGGTACATAATTTTGAAAATTCGCAAACTGAAAAATGGTTTCAAAAGTTCATTTTTATGGTTGAAACATGTTTCTAGATGTATAAAAGTAAATTTTAAGGGTTTCCTTTGTTGTAATTGATTCAAAATTGTCAATAATGACTAGTTTGAAAGAGCACGAAAATTCGCCGGTACAAAATTTTAAAATTCAAAAATTTCAAAATTGTTTCAAAAGTTAATTTTTATTGATGAAACATGTTTCTAGATGTATAAAACTATGTGATTAAGGTTTCCATTGTTGTAATTAGTCCAAAATTGTCAAAAATGACCAACTCAAAAGTGCACGAAAATTCACCGGTACAAAATTTTGAAAATTTGGAAACTAAAAAATGGTTTCAAAAATTTGCTTTTATGGTCGAAATACTTTTCTATATGTATAAAACTAAGGTTTTAGGGTTTCGTTGTTGTAATTACTTAAAAATTGTTATAAATAACCAATTTCAAACTGACCAAAAATTCAACGGCACAAAATTATAAAAATTCGCGAACTAAAAATTGGTGTCAAAAGTTCATTTTTATGGTTGAAACATGTTTCTAAATGTATAAAAGTAAATAAAAGTAAGTTTTTAGGCTTTCTTTTGTTGTAATTGGTTCAGAATTGTCAATAATGACCAGTTGGAAAGTGCATGAAAATTCACCAGTACAAAATTTCAAAAATTCGCAAATTTAGAAAGTGTTTCAAAAGTTTATTTTAATGGTTGAAACAAGTTTTTAGATGTATAAAACTAATTGTTTAGGGTTTCCGTTGTTGTAATTTGTTCAAAATTGTCAAAAATGACTATTTCGAAAGTGCACAAAAATTCACCGGTACAAAATTTTGAAAATTCGCAAACTTAAAAAATTGTTTCAAAAGTTTATTTTTATGGTTGAAACATATTTCAAGATGTAAAAAAGTAAATGTTTAGGCTTTTTTTGTTTTAATTTGTTCAGAATTGTCAATAATGACTAGTTCGAAAATGCACGAAAATTCACCAGTACAATAATGACTAATTCAAAAGTTTATTTTTATGGTTGAAACATGTTTCTAGATGTATAAAACTATGTTTTTAGGGTTTCTGTTATTGTAATTAGTTCAAAATTGTCAAAAATGACCAGCTCGAAAGTGCACGAAAATTCACCGATAAAAAATTTCAAAAATTTCAAATTTAAAAACTATTTCAAAAGTTTATTTTTATGGTTGAAACATGTTTCTTGATGTACAAAATTAAGTTTTTAGAGTTTCTGTTGTTGTAATTACTTCAGAATTGTCAAAAATGACAATCTCAAAAGTGCACGAAAATTCACCGGTACAAAATTTTGAAAATTCGCAAACTAAAAAATGATTTCAATAGTTCATTTTTATGTTTGAAACATATTTCTAGATGTATAAAATTAAGTATTTAGGGTTTCCTTTGTTGTAATTGGTTCAGAATCGTCAATAATGACAAGTTCATAATTGAACGAAAATTTATCGGGTACAAAAATTTGAAAATTCGCAAATTTAAAAATTATTTCAAAAGTTCATTTTTATGGTTGAAACATGTTTCTAGATGTATAAAACTAATTGTTTAGGGCGTTGTTGTAATTAGTTCAAAATTGACCAGCTCGAAAGTGCACAAAAATTCACTGTTACAAAATTTTGAAAATTCGCAAACTGAAAAATGGTTTCAAAAGTTCATTTTTACGGTTGAAACATATTTCTAGATGTATAAATGTATGAGTTTAGGGTTTTCTTTGTTATAATTGGTTCAGAATTGTGAATAATGAGCAGTTCGAAAGTGCACGAAAATTCAGCTGCACAAAATTTTGAAAATACGCAAACTGAAAAAACATTTCAAAAGTTTTTTATGGTTGAATCATGTTTCTAGATGTATAAAAGTATGTGTTAAGGGATTCCTTTGTTGTAATTGGTTCTGAATTGTCAATAATGACCAGTTTGAAAGTGCACTAAAATTTAAGGTTGAAACATATTTCTAGATGTATAAAACTATGTGTTTAGGAGTTCTGTTGTCGTAATTAGTTCAAAATTGTAAAAAAATGACCAGCTCGAAAGTGCACGAAAATTCACCAGTAAAAATTTTTGAAAATTCGCAAACAAAAAAACTGATTCAAAAGTACATTTTTATTGTTGATACATGTTTCTAGATGTATAAAAGTTAGTGTTTAGGGTTTCCTTTGTTGTAATTTGTTCATAATTGTCAATAATGACCAGTTTGAAAGTGCACGAAAATTCACTGGTACATAATTGTGAAAATTTGCAAACTAAAAAACGGTTTCAAAAGTTAATTTTTATTGTTGAAACATGATTCTAGAAGTATATAAGTAAGTTTTTATGGTTTCCTTTGTTGTAATTGGTTCAAAATTGTCAATACTGACTAATTCGAAAGTGCACGAAAATTCACCAGTACAAAATTTTTAAAATTCGCAAAGTAAAAAAGGTTTCAAAAGTTTATTTTTAAGGTTGAAACATGTTTCTAGATGTTTAAAACTAAGTTTTTAGGGTTTCCGTTGTTGTAATTATTTAAAAATTGTCAAAAATGACCATCTCGAAAGTTAACAAAAATTTACCGGTAATTTGGAAAATTTGCAAATTTAAAAATTGTTACAAAAGTTTATTTTTATTTTTGAAACATAATTCAAGATGTATAAAACTAAGTTTTTAGGTTTTCCGTTGTTGTAATTAGTTCAAAATTGACAAAAATGACTATCTTGAAAGTGCACGAAAATTCATCGGTACAAAATTTTGAAAAATCTCAAACTAAAAAACGGTTACAATAGTTCATTTTTATGTTTGAAACACATTTCTAGATGTATAAAAGTAAGGCTTTCGGGTTTCCTTTGTTGTAAATTGTACAATAGTTCATTTTTATGGTTGAAACATGTTTCTAGATGTATAAAACTAATTGTTTAGGATTTTCGTTGTTGTATTTAGTGCAAAATTGTCAAAAATGACAAGTTTGAAAGTGCACGAATATTCACTGGTACATAATTTTGAAAATTCACAAACTGAAAAATGGTTTCAAAAGTTAATTTTTATTGTTGAAACATGATTCTAGAAGTATAAAAGTAAGTTTTTTTGGTTTCCTTTGTTGTAATTGGTTCAGAATTGTCAATACTGACTTGTTCGAAAGTGCACGAAAATTCACCCGTACAAAACTTTTAAAATTCGCAAAGAAAAAAGGTTTCAAAAATTTATTTTTATGGTTGAAACATGTTTCTAGATGTATATAACTAAGTTTTTAGGGTTTCCGTTGTTGTGATTATTTCAAAATTGTCGAAAATAACCATCTTGAAAGTGCACGAAAATTTATCGGTAATTTTGAAAATTTGCAAATTTAAAAATTGTTACAAAAGTTTATTTATATTTTTGAAACATAATTCTAGATGTTTAAAACTATGTTTTTAGGGTTTCCGTTGTTGTAATTAGTTCAAAATTGTCAAAAATGACAATTCTGAAAGTGCATGAAAATTCTTCAGTACAAAATTTTGAAAATTCGCAAACTAAAAAATGGTTACAATAGTTCATTTTTATGTTTGAAACATAATTCTAGATGTAATAAAGTAAGGTTTTAGGGTTTCCTTTGTTGTAATTGGTTCTGAATTGTCAATAATGACAAGTTCGAAAGTGCACAAAAATTAACCGTTACAAAATTTTGAAAATTCGCAAATTTAAAAACTATTTCAAAAGTTCATTTTTATGGTTGAAACATGTTTCTTGATGTATAAAACTAATTGTTTAGGGTTTTCGTTGTTGTATTTAGTGCAAAATTGTCAAAAACGACCAGTTTGAAAGTGCACGAAAATTCACTGGTACATAATTTTGAAAAGTCGCAAACTGAAAAACGGTTTCAAAAGTTAATTTTTATTGTTGATACATGATTCTAGAAGTATACAAGTAAGTTTATATTGTTTCCTTTGTTGTAATTGGTTCAGAATTGTCAATACTGACTTGTTCAAAAGTGCACGAAAATTCACCGGTACAAAATTTATAAAATTCGCAAAGTGAAAAAGGTTTCAAAAGTTTATTTTTATGGTTGAAACATGTTTCTAGATGTATAAAACTAAGTTTTTAGGGTTTCCGTTGTAGTAATTATTTCAATATTTTCAAAAATGACCATCTCGAAAGTGCACGAAAATTTACCGGTAATTTCGAAAATTTGCAAATTTTAAAATTGTTTCAAAAGTTTATTTTTATGGTTGAAACATGTTTCTAGATGTATAAAACTAATTGCGTAGGGTTTTCGTTTTTGTAATAAGTTCAAAATTGTCAAAAATGGCCATCCTGATAGTGCACGAAAATTCACTAGTACAAAATTTTGAAAATTCGCAAACTAATAAATGGTTTCAATAGTTCATTTTTATGTTTGAAACATATTTCTAGATGTATAAAAGTAAGTGTTTAGGTTTTCCTTTGTTGTAATTGGCTTCAGAATTGTCAATAATGAAAAGTTCGAAAGTACAAAAAAATTCACCAGTACAAAATTTTGAAATTTCGCAAATTTAAAAATCGTTTCAAAAGTTAATTTTTATGTTTGAAACATGTGTCTAGATGTATAAAACTAATTCTTTAGGGTTTTTGTTGTTGTATTTAGTTCAAAATTGTCTAAAATGACCAGCTCGAAAGTGCACGAAAATTCACTGGTACATAATTTTTAAAATGCGCAAACTGAAAAATGGTTTCAAAAGTTCATTTTTATGGTTGAAACATGTTTCTAGATGTATAAAAGTAAGTTTTTAGGGTTTTCTTTGTTGTAATTGGTTCAGATGTGTCAATAATGACAAGTTCGAAAAGTGCACCAAAATTCACCGGTACAAAATTTAGAAAACTCGCAAATTTAAAAACTGTTTCAAAAGTTCATTTTTATGGTTGAAACATGTTTCTAGATGAATAAAGCTAATTGTTTAGGGTTTCTGTTGTTGTATTTAGTTCAAGATTGTAAAAAATGAGCAGCTCGAAAGTGCACGAAAATTCACTTGTATAAAATTTGGAAAATTCGTAAACCAAAAAATGATTTCAAAATATCATTTTTATAGTTGTAACAAGATACTAGATGTATAAAAGTAAGTGTTTAGGGTTTCCTTTGTTGTAATTGGTTCTGAATTGTCAATAATGACTAGATCAAAATTGCACAAAAATTCACCGGTAAAAAAAATTGAAAATTTGCATATTTCGAAACAATTTCAAAATTTAATTTTGATTGATGAAACATGTTTCTAGATGTATAAAACTAAGTGTTTAGGATTTCCGTAGTTGTAATTTGTCCAAAATTGTAAAAATTGACCATCTCGAAAGTGCATGAAAATTCGCCGGTACAAAAATTTTGAAAATTGGCAAACGAAAAAATGGTTCCAATAGTACATTTTTATTTTTGAAACATATTTCTAGATGTATAAAAGTAAGTGTTTAGGGTGTCCTTTGTTGTAATTGGTTCAGAATTGTCAATAATGACAAGTTCGAAAGTGCAAGAAATTCATCGGTACAAAATTTTGTAAATTCGAAAATTTTAAAATTGTTTCAAGAGTTAATATTTATGGTTGAAACATCTTTCTAGATGTATAAAACTAATTGTTTAGGGTTTTCGTTTTTGTAATTAGTTCAAAATTGTCAAAAATGACCAGCTCAAAAGTGCACGAAAATTCGCAAACTGAAAAATGTTTCAAAAGTTCATTTTTATGGTTGAAACATGTTTCTAGATGTATAAAAGATAGTGTTTAGGACTTTCTTTGTTGTAATTGGTTCATAATTGTTAATAATGACCAGTTCAAAAGTGCACGAAAATTCACTGGTACAAAATTTTGAAAATTCGCAAACTATAAAAAAGTTTCAAAAGTTCACTTTTATGGATGAAACATGTTTCTAGATTTATAAAAGTAAGTTTTTAGGGTTTCCGTTGTTGTAATTAGTTCAAAATTGTCAAAAATGACAAACTCGAAAGTGCACGAAAATTCACCGGTACAAAGTTTTTAAAATATGCAAACAAAAAAATGGTTTCAAAAGTAAGTGTTTAGGTTTTCCTTTGTTGTAATATTGGTTCAGAATTGTCAATAATGAAATGTTTGAAAGTGCACAAAAATTCAACGGTACAAAATTTTGAAATTTTGCAAATTTAAAAATCGTTTCAAAAGTTAATTTTTATGGTTGAAACATGTTTCTAGATGTATAAAACTAATTGTTTAGGGTTTCGTTTGTTGTATTTAGTTCAAAAATTTCTAAAATGAACAGCTCGAAAGTGCACGAAAATTCACTGGTACATAATTTTGAAAATGCGCAAACTGAAAAATGGTTTCAAAATTTCATTTTTATGGTTGAAACATGTTTCTAGATGTATAAAAGTAAGTTTTTAGGGTTTTCTTTGTTGTAATTAGTTCAGAATTTTCAATAATTACTAGTTCGAAAGTGCACGAAAATTCAATGGTACAAAAAAATTGAAAATTCGCAAATTTCAAAACTGTTTCAAAAGTTAGTTTTTATTGATGAAACATGTTTCTAGATGTATAAAACTATGTGTTTAAGGTTTCCATTGTTGTAATTAGTCCAAAATTGTCAAAAATGACCAGCTCGAAAGTGCACGAAAATTCACCGGTACAAAATTTTGAAAATTTGCAAACTAAAAAACGGTTTCAAAAGTCCATTTTTATGATTGAAACATGTTTCTAGATGTATAAAAGTATGTGTTTAGGGTTTTCTTTGTTGTAACTGGTTCAAAATTGTTAATAATGACCAGTTCGAAAGTGCACGAAAATTCACCAGTACAAAATGTTGAAAATACGCAAACTAAAAAACGGTTTCAAAAGTTCATTTTTATGGTTGAATCATGTTTCTAGAAGTATAAAAGTATGTGTTAAGGGCTTCCTTTGTTGTAATTGGTTCAGAATTGTCAATAATGACAAGTTTGAAAGTGCACTAAAATTCAACGTTACAAAATTTAGAAAATTCGGAAATTTAAAAAGTGTTTCAAAATTTAATTAGTTCAAAATTGTCGAAAATGACAAACTCGAAAGTGCACAAAATTTCACCGATAAATTTTTTTTAAAATTCGCAAACTAAAAAATGGTGTCAAAAGTTCATTTTTATGGTTGAAACATGTTTCTAGATGTATTAAAGTTAGTGTTCAGGGTTTCCTTTGTTGTAATTGGATCGGAATTGTCACTAATGACAATTTCGAAAGTGCACAAAAACTAACCAATACAAAATTTTGAAAATTCGCAAACTAAAAAAAATTTCAAAAGTTCATTTTTATGGTTGAAACATGTTTCTAGATTTATAAAAGTAAGTTTCCAGGGTTTCCGTTGTTTTAATTAAATCAAAATTGTAAAAAATGACCAGCTCGAAAGTGTACGAAAATTCACCGGTACAAAATTTTTAAAATTCGCATACTAAAAAAGGTTCCAAAAGTTTATTTTTATGGTTAAAACATGTTTCTAGATGTATAAAATTTGTTTTTTGGGTTTTCGTTGGTTTAATTAGTTGAAAATTGTCAAAAATGACCAATTCGAAAGTGCACGAAAATTCACCGGTACAAAATTTCTAAAATTCACAAACTAAAAAAAGGTTTAAATAGTTCATTTTTATGTTTGAAACATATTTCTAGAAGTATAAAACTATGTTTTTAGGATTTCCTTTGTTGTAATTGGTTCAGAATTGTCAATAATGACTAGTTCGAAAGTGCACGAAAATTCACCGGTACAAAAATTTGAAAATTTGCAAATTTCAAAACTGTTTCAAAAGATAATTTTTATTGATGAAACATGTTTCTAGATGTATAAAACTAAGTGTTTGGTGTTTCCGTTGTCGTAATTAGTCAAAAATTGTAAAAAATGACCAGCTCGAAAGTGCATGAAAATTCACCGGTACAAAATTTTAAAAATTCGCAAACGAAAAAATGGTTTCAATAGTTCATTTTTATGTTCGAAACATATTTCTAGATGTATTAAAGTAAGTGTTTAGGGTTTCCTTTGGTTTAATTGGTTCAAAATTGTCAATAATGACAAGTTAGAAAGTGCACGAAAATTCATCGGTAAATTTTTTTTAAAATTTGCAAATTTTAAAATTGTTTCGAGAGTTAATTTTTATGGCTAAAACATCTTTCTTGATGTATAAAACTAATTGTTTAGGGTTTCCATTGTGGTAATTAGTTCAAAATTGTCAAAAATGACTAGCTCAAAAGTGCACGAAAATTCACTAGTACAAAATTTTTAAAATTCGCAAACTGAAATAAGGTTTCAAAAGTTAATTTTTATGGTTGAAACATGTTTCTAGATGTATAAAAGTAAGTGTTTAGGGTTTCCATTGTTGTAATTGGTTCAGAATTGTCAATAATGACTAGTTCGAAAGTGAAAGAAAATTCACCAGTACAAAATTTTGAAAATTCGCAAACTGAAAAACGATTTCAAAAGTTTATTTTTATAGCTGAAACATGTTTCTAGATGTATAAAACTAAGTTTTTAGGGTTTCCGTTGTTGTAGTTAGTTAAAAATTATAACAAATGACCAGCTCGAAAGTGCACGAAAATTCACCGGTACAAAATTTTTAAAATTCCCAAACTAAAAAACGGTTTCAAAAGTTTATTTTTATGGTTGAAACATGTTTCTAGATGTATAAATTTTCGTTTTTTGGGTTTCCGTTGTTGTAATTAGTTCAAAATTGGCAAACATGGCCAGCTAAAAAGTGCATGAAAATTAACCGGTACAAAATTTTGAAAATTCGCAAACTAAAAAACGGTTTCAAATTTTTATTTTTATGGTTGAAACATGTTTCTAGATGTATAAAACTACATTTTTGGGGTTTCTATTGTGGTAATAAGTTCAAAATTGTCAAAAATGACTAGCTCGAAAGTGCACGAAAATTATCCGGTACAAAATTTTGAAAATTCGCAAACTAAAAAACAGTTTCAAAAGTTTATTTTTATGGTTGAAACATGTTTCTAGATGTATAAAGATAAGTTTTTAGGGTTTCCGTTGTTGTAATTAGTTCAAATTGTCAAAAATGACCAGCTCGAAATTGCACGAAAATTTATCGGTACAAAATTTTGAAAATTCCCAAATTAAAAAACAGTTTCAAAAGTTCATTTTTTGGTTGAAACATGTTTCAAGATGTATAAAAGTAATTTTTCAGGGATTCCGTTGTTGTAATTAGTTCAAAATCGTGAAAAATGACCAGCTCGAAAGTGCACAAAAGTTCACCAATACAAAATTTTTAAAATTTGCAAACTTAAAAACGGTTTCAAAAGTTTATTTTTATGGCTGAAACGTGTTTATAGATGTATAAAACTAAGTTTTTAGGGTTTCCATTGTTGTAATTAGTTCCAAATTGACAAAAATGACCAGCTCGAAAGTGCACAAAAATTCACCGGTACAAAATTTTGAAAATTTGCAAACTAAAAAACAGTTTCAAAAGTTCATTTTTATAATTGAAACATGTTTTCTAGATGTATAAAAGTAAGTTTTTAGGGTTTCCGTTGTTGTAATTACTTCAAAATTGTCAAAAATGACCAGCTCAGTAGTGCACGAAAATTCATCGGTACAAAATTTTTAAAATTCGCGAACTAAGAAATGGTTTCAAAAAGTTTTTTTTTGGGTGAAACATGTATCTAGATGTATAAAACTAAGTTTTTAGGGTTTCCGTTGTTGTAATTAGTTCAAAATTGTCAAAAATGACCAGCTCGAAAATGCACGAAAATTCCTCGGTACAAAATTTTGAAAATTCGCATACTAAAAAATGGTTTCAAAAGTTTATTTTAATGGTTGAAACATGTTTTTAGATTTATAAAACTACGTTTTTACGGATTCCGTTGTTGTAATTAGTTCAAAATTGTAAAAAATGACCAGTTCGAAATTGCACGAAAATTAACTGGTACAAAATTTTGAAAATTCGCAAACTAAAAAATAGTTTCAAAAGTTTATTTTTATGGTTGAAACATGTTTCTCGATGTATAAAACTATGTTTTTAGGGTTTTCGTTGTTGTAATTAGTTCAAAATTGGCAAACATGGCCAGCTCGAAAGTGCACGAAAATTTACCGGTACAAAATTTAGAAAATTTGCAAACTAAAAAACAGTTTCAAAAGTTTATTTTTATGGCGAAACTGTAGGGATTTTCAGTGAATCGAATCACAAAAACCCATGTGAATCGGATCAATTTATGGATATTGCATATAATCTAAATTCACAAAAACCAAGCATGCTCCTATGAATTTAATGCAATTCGTGGATTATAGAGTTTACCTGAACTCCGTAGATTCTGTACCAATCTTTTGCGTTTGAATTCCAAACTTGAACTAACCTTGCGATTTAATTAAATCTGCAGAATATGAAATTAGAACACTAATTTCAAGATTTAATAAAAAGGAAAAACAAAGAAAACAAAGATCCTGTTCTCCAGATCAGATTTTCAGATCTGTATCTCAATGTTGTTCACATCTGCTACTAGTGAGGATTCCACAGATCTGTGTTGGGAAAATTATCAAAGTTTCCCTTCCCCAGTTGATAGCTTAGATCTTTTGATTTGGTGTTTAAGTGTTTTGGTGGATCAAATCCTAAGTCCTACCAGCGTCAGTTTGTCTCTAGAATAGCTCTAGTCTCAAATGTAAAGTCCTGTTTAGGTCTTTTGAGTTGTAAGTCGTAGCTGATCAAGACTCATGCTGACACTGTTCATCAGCATGAGAATCTCTTACCTGGTGAAGGATTTCACCAGCCGACGACTGACAGACCCATGCTGACACTGTTCATCAACATGGAGTCAAGAGCTAATGACTGGCTACTGTTCACCAGTTGGAAGGATTTCACCAGCAGGAGGCTGACAAATCCTACCAGCAGAATATGTGTTCTGGCTGACACTATTCACCAGCGGTGAAGCCACCAGTCATGGGAGATTCCAAGAAAGGGTTAACATCCAGACAAATTGGTAGACCTTGATTGTGCTAAGGAAAGTCACCAGCAGAGACTGCCAGCACAAGATCACCAGTATGTTCTACCAGTCGGAGGTTACCAGCAGAATTGAAGATTCGTTCTCCCAGAGTCTTAGAGACAAAAAGAAGATTCGTCTGAGGAATATACTGACAAAGTAAGACTTTAAGGAAGGATATCCTTAAAGTCTATCAGTTCAAGACACCAGTTGTGATTCCTCGTACTGACGAATAGAGCCGTTCTGACACAAAGAGGTCTGTGTCAGAAAAAGTGGACACAAGCATGGCACTTTCCGGAAATTCCTACCTGCCGCCGTCAGAAGGACATGCGAGGACAGAGACTTTTCCGGATGTGTCCAAACGGCTAGAATATTTGAATGGGATCCCTCGGCTATAAATACCTGGGATCCATCAACATTCAATGTTTTTTGGCCAACTCTTCACCTACCGAAAGACTGAAATTTATTACGCTCAAGCAAGTAAAAGCATACAACTTTCGAGGCCTTTCAAAAGGCTATCCGTGTGTTGATTTATTCAAACACGAGACTTCAAGCTTCCAGCTTGTAAGTTACAGACCTCGCTTGGTGTTCTTTCTCTTTCTGAGGAAGAACATAGCAGCTCTAGAGCCAGCCAGCTCTTGAGTTATTACGGGCAGTTTGCCGTAGAGGATTTACGTTCTTGGGAGAACTCAACACCCAACCAGTCAGAGGAGGAGATCAAAGTGACGTGCTCGCACTCCATCCATCTGACGAAGAGTTGAAGAAGGACAAGGACCGGGAGCGGTTGATCCAGTGGACTGGTAGACGGGGCTTCTACCAGCTGGAGATAGATCGTAGGACTCTTTGTACCGGATTACTCTTATAGTGAATTTCCAGTGAGTCGACTGGAGAGTGGACGTAGATCAGTTGATCGAACCACTATAAAAATCCTTTGCCTTTATCTGCTTTCAGTATCTAAATTTGTATTTGAAACCCAGCACTCAAGTGCTGGTGTATATCTGAAAACTGATAACTGTGCAAACTAGACTTAAAATATTCTAAGTGTTGAGCTATCAGCTGACCAGCCAGTCAGCAAGCCAGCTGAGCAACCAGCAGGACAGAGTGCAAGTTAGACTTATAAGTTCAATATTTCCGCTGCGTAACGTTATACACTCTGATAAACCGGGACCATCAATCTGTGATATAGGTCGGAGAAGAAAAACACTTCCTTCTCCCCTCTACAGGTGTCGCCCCTCTCTTTCTCTGATCTAGGGTTTTGACTGATTTGAATAATCACGAAAGTGGCTTGGGTTTCTGAGCGAGAGTGGTCTATTTATAGACCCAGGGTTTTATCCCTAATAGGTTACTGGGCCTTTTTTCAGCATATTCAATTGGGCCAGACCTGGGACCTAATGCAAATAATAAAGTGGGCCTATAAATTAATTAATTCCCATGTCCACAACCCAGGACACAATTAATTAATTAATGTTAATTCTTTTTCACCATAGAATTAATACTGACCTACCCCTTCATTACCACGTTATGAGAACGGGCTGCATTAATTGAGAATCCCCATATTTAAGGTTACCGGACATTCATTAATTAATCGAAGCTTCTGACAATCTCTATCTACAATTAATTAATATTTTATTATTCCTGAGTAGTACCACTCAATCTTTATCAATCGTGCCTGAACTTAATCAGCCTGCAGGACTTTGGCACGATGAATGTCATTGAGCTCCTCAAGGAATGTCCCCATCCTATTACTCGGATATGGTTACCTAAACTCAGTCTCAGGCGATACTACACAAACTGCTGTTACCCAAGATGCGGATATAAGAGCACGTTACTCAGGCTCTCTGCCATGGCAAGTCAAAGCAACAGTCAACCCGTGCAAACCCCTGAACCTTCGTTAGGGTTTGCACTCAATCAATATTGAGATTTTGTATTCGATGATGTCAGACAGTCGAATACATCTCACTTTAGTCCATCAATATGTCACCCTTGCGTACCAGCATGTCTAGTAATCAAGACATACTACTTATTCCGACGATGCCGCAGCTATCCGAACAGACGTATCCTCATACATTGTCTCGGCTGTGATCTACTACACGCCGTATGATCGTCCCTATCGTTGAGACAAGAGGATAATATTGTTACATACATGTAAGATTGTTTGACAGATAGGAGAAATAACCCGTTGTATACTCATTATAATAAATGCTTTCAGTATACAAAATCCATCGATCTCCCACTTATACTCAAAGCTTAACTAAGCTATTACAGAGTATACAGTCCGTCTATCTAGCCTGCTATCTCTTTAACCACTGTCAGTGGTCGGCATCTACCTCAGACCCAGCTCACGAATATGTCTTTCGTAAACTTTCTGTGGCAAGCTCTTTGTAAATGGATGAGCAAGATTGTCCTTAGTGTCAGTCTTCTTGATCAGCACATCACCTCTCGATACGATTTCTCATATGATATGGTACATTCTCTCTAAGTGTTTGCTTGCCCTGTGACACCGCGGTTCCTTTGAGTTAGCCACTACACCAGAGTTATCACAATAAATTGTGATGCTCCTCGGCAAACTCGGAATCACGCCCAACTATAAAAGGTAGTTCCTGAGCCATACCCCCTCTTTCGAGGCGTCGGAGGTGAAGACATATTCCGCCTCCATGGTGGAGTCAGCAATGCATTTCTGCTTTGAGCTCCTCCAAGATACAGCTCCACCTCCCAGGGTAAACACATATCCTGAGGTCGATTTCTTCTCATCCTGGTCCCCTTGGAAATCCGAGTCTGTATAACCCACAGGGCACAAATCCTCACTTTGATAAACTAGGCAGTATTTCCTAGTTCTCTTAAAATATTTGAGGATGTGCTATACCGCAGTCCAATGCGCCTGTCCAGGGTTAGACTGATATCTTGCTACCTTGCCAACGACATAACAGATATCAGGCCTGGTACACAGCATCGCATACATGAGCTACCCACTACCGAAGCGTATGGTACAAGACTCATCTCATCTTTCTCCCGCTGTGTCTCAGGACACTGCCCACTAGAAAGATGAACGCCATGTCCGAAAGGTAGCAAGCCTTTCTTGGCGAGTTGCATGCTGAACCGGGCTATCATAGTATCCACATAGGATGCCTGGGATAAGCTCAACATTCTTCTCTTACGATCCCGTAAGACCTTAATTCCAAGAATGTCGCCATCTTCTCCCAAATCCTTCATTTGGAACTGTTCGGATAACCAAACCTTGATTTCTAACATCAACATATTGTGCAGGGAAAACCACGCTCCCACTGACACAAAGTCTGGAAACACAACTTTCATTTTCCAACTGTGCAAATCCATAGGATTTAATCACATCATTTAAACGTAAGTTCCACGAACTCGAAGTTTGCTTAAGTCCATACAAGGACTTCCTAAGCTTCCAGACAAGATGTTCTTCGCCTTTGCATATGTGAGCCTCGGGTTGCTGCATATAGATGTCCCTACCTTGTTCTAGGTAACCATTTAGAAAAGCAGTTTTGACATCCATCTGCCAGATCTCGAGGTCCATATGCGCAGCTATGGCAAGGAGTATCCGGATGGATTTGAGCATGGCTTCGGGTGAAAAGGTTTCATCATAGTCAATACCCTCTTTCTGACTATAACCCTTTGCCACCAGCCTGGCTTTAAAAGCCGTAACCTTTCCATCTGCTCCTTTCTTTCTCTTGTATACCCATTTGCACCCTATGGCCCTAAAGCCATCCGGCAAATAAGTTTTCTGGTATACATCCATAGCAGTTATGGATTCAATTTTAGAATCCATGGCGACACGCCATTTTTCAACATCTTTGTCCTGCACTGCCTCTTTGTAAGTCAGTGGGTCAGAGTCCTTATGTCCGTCTTCCGGGCTCAAGTCCGATGACTCACCTACGAACATGTTCCTTTCTGGCTGGAAAATAACTCTCCCACTACGATGAGGCATCGGTGCCGTGTCAGTATTAGGTGCAGTGACTTGTGGTTCTGCACCTTGCACTAAAGAACGTGTCTGTGGTGCTGAACCTCTCACAAGTGCACCCACATCTACACATTCCTCTTCCCTTGGAATCGCATTCTCGTTTTCAATTTCTTGAAGAACGATATCACTTCTTGACTTGTGATTACTCACATACTCGTCCTCCAAGAATCTAGCGTTGGCATTAACAACGACTCTCTGACTCTCAGGACAGTAAAAGTGACCACCTTTCGTTTGCCTTAGATACCCTATAAACAATATTACTTTTGACTTGCTTTCTAACTTATCAGGTGCCTTCGATAGTACGTGTGCCGGACAGCCCCATACTCTAAACTTGCACACACTCGGTTTGTGACCAAGGAAGAGCTCAGAAGGCGTCTTAGGAACTGATTTAGAAGGCACCACATTTAACACATAAGCTGTTGTTTCCAATGCGCAGCCCCAAAACGAAATTGGTAAGTTTGCATAACTCATCATTGATCTTACCATCTCTAGAAGAGTCCTATTTCTTCTTTCAGCTACACCGTTTTGCTGGGGAGTACCAGGTGCAGTCCACTGGGATGTAATCCCGTTTTCTGACAAATACTGCAAGAACTCATTACCGAGGTATTCGCCACCACGGTCAGATCGCAGTGACTTGATAGTTTTCCCGACCTTTTTTTCTACCTCAACCTTGAACTCTTTGAATTTCTCAAAGCATTCAGACTGTAGCGAAGCAGGTAAGTGTATCCGTACCTTGAGTAATCGTCAATGAAAGTGATGAAGTACTCGTACCCTCCACGAGCCTGCGTGGACATTGGTCCACATAAGTCAAAATGGATCAATTCCAACACTTCCTCTGCTCGAGACTGACTAGCATTGAAAGGCCTAGTTGACATCTTGCCCTCGATGCAGGATTCGCAGACTTGATAAGGTACAGCCCAGACTAAGTCTAATGTACCGTCATCTGCAAGTCGCTGAATCCGCTTCAAGCTGATGCGATCCAGTCTCAAGTGCGAGAGATATGTAAGATCCTCATCAAAAGAAGTAAGTTTTCTCTTTCTAGGATTATCAATTACGGATGAATTACATGAAATACTTGCGGAAGACTTACGATTACAATTAATAACATAGAGAGAATTATTCAGCATCCTACGACAGATAACACCGTTATTACCAATGATAGAAACACCACTATAAAAAATAACTGAATATCCATCGACGTAAAGTTTGGAAACTGAAATAAGGTTCCGCCGAAAATTCGGCACGTACAAAACATCTCTCAAAGTTAAAACAGATTCATCAAAGTACAAGGTGAAATCTTTAATGGCAGCTGCACTCACTTGTGTTGCGTTCTCCATTGAGATGGTAATCTCGTCATTCTTCAGCACCCTCCTCGGTGTGAACCCCTGCAAAATGTAACAAATATGATCAGTAGCTCCAGTATCCACTACCCACGAATGAGTAGAAACCGATGCTAAACATGTTTCCATTACAAATGCAAATGACGTACCTTGTCCTTTGCTTCCGCATGCATTCTTACTTGAAATGACATCAACCCTCTTCATCTCATTTGACCTCCTCTCACGTGTTCTGCGATCAACCATATTCTTGCACACAGTATGAACCACATCTTTCAATGTGCTCATGCTGTGCTCAAGATCTGATAACTTAGAATCCCATGAAGGTATGAAAGATTGTCCTGCTTTGAGATCAGTAAGCAAATCTTTGAAAGAGTACTCACTTCTCTTAGCTACATCCTCCTTATAGTCATAGAATGAAAGCGGTAAAGAGTTCAGGATTATATCGATCTTAGCCCGATCAGTGATACATCCACCTCTACGTGTGAACTGATTCATGGTGTTATCCATCATCATCACATGCAGTGTCACCGAACTGCCATTAACCATTCTCTTACAGACAAGGTCTTTTACGAGATCACAGTTGATAGTTCGTTCCACTTCACCATACGTGGCCACTAAGTCCATCCAGATCGTAACGGAGCTACAATAGCCCATGTACTTGAGCTTTAGCTCTCTAAACATGTTATCTGAGATTAACTTGTAAGTAAAATCTTCAGATGCTACCCATCTGTCATAGAACTTCTTCTCACGTCTAGAGACTTTATGGTAACGTGGGGCAAGTGGCATCATAGTAAGAACAAACATGTGTTGCTTAATCAGGAGAATATACTCAATGCAGTATCTCCATTCATGGAAGTTTGGACCAGTTAGAGGATTGAAAGCAAGTAAATGATCGACAGTAGACATAAACATATCTGAAACAATAAAGAATCTTAAATAAGAACATACATGTAGAACTTCGAAAACAAATGCATTGAAAACCTTTTAATAAATCAAACACAAATGTTTTTCACTAATTGCCCGAGAGTTCCGACCGCAAGCGACACTCGTAGACGTTTACGATGTCACCCTCAACCAGAACTGCGGGTTTTAAGCCCTAATTCATTTAATTTCACTACCATGTCAGGAACCTTTTGACACTAGAAATTAATAATTAGTGAAACCTTAGACCAAACCATCTCTCAAGAACAGGGATGCAATTCTTGCATTATATTCTAAGATGCTTCTAAGCCATTAACCACAAATTTAACTCCGGCCAGAAGAGACAGTTTAGCATGGCACGTAACCATACCGCACAACCCTTAAAGCTTTTGTTATCTATAATTTAAATCAATCCTAGAAAGTGCACAAAAATTCATTGGTACAAAATTTCAAAAATTCGGAAACTAAAAAACGGTTTTAAAAAGTTCATTTTTATGGTTAAAATATGTTTCTAGATGTGTAAAATTAAGTTTTTTGGGTTTCTGTTGTTGTAATTAGTTCAAAATTGTCAAAAATGACCTGCTCGAAAGTGCACGAAATTCACCGGTACAAAATTTTGAAAATTCCCAAACTAAATAATGGTTTCAAAAGTTCATTTTTATGGTTAAAATATGTTTCTAGATGTGTAAAAGTAAGTTTTTAGGATTTCCGTTGTTTTAATTAGTTCAAAATTGTCAAAAATGACTAGCTCGAAAGTGCACGAAAATTCACCGGTAAAATTTTTTGAAAATTCACAAACTAAAAAATGGTGTAAAAAGTTCATTTTTATGGTTAAAATATGTTTCTAGATGTGTGAAAGTAAGTTTTTAGGGTTTCATTTGTTGTAATTAGGTCAAAATTGTCAAAAATTACCTGCTCGAAAGTGCACGAAAATTCACCGGTACAAAATTTTGAAAATTCGCAAAGTAAAAAACGGTTTCAAAAGTTCATTTTTATGGTTAAAATATGTTTCTAGATGTATAAAAGTAAGTTTTTAGGGTTTCTGTTGTTGTAATTAGTTCAAAATTGTCAAAAATGACCTGCTCGAAAGTGCACGAAAATTCACCGGTACAAAATTTTGAAAATTCGCAAACTAAAAAACGGTATCAAAAGTTCATTTTAATGGTTAAAATATGTTACTAGAAGTGTGAAAGTAAGTTTTTAGGGTTTCTTTTGTTGTAATTAGTTCAAAATTGTCAAAAATGACTAGCTCGAAATTGCACGAGAATTCACCGGAACAAAATTTTTAAATTCGCAAACTAAAAAACGGTTTCAAAAGATCATTTTTATGGTTAAAATATGTTACTAGATGTGTAAAAGTAAGTTTTTAGCGTTTCCGGTTTTGTAATTAGTTCAAAATTGTCAAAAATGATCAGCTCGAAAGTGCACAAAAATTCACCGGTACAAAATTTTGAAAATTGGCAAACTAAAAAACGGTTTCAAAAGTTCATTTTTATGGTTTAAATATGTTTCTAGATGTGTAAAATTAATTTTTTAGGGTTTCCGTTGTTGTAATTAGTTCGAAATTGTCAAAAATGACCTGCTCGAAAGTGCTCGAAAATTCAGCGGTACAAAATTTTGAAAATTCGCAAACTAAAAAACAGTTTCAAAAATTCATTTTTATGGTTGAAACCTTTTTCTAGATGTAC
>JAPKLW010003905.1:0-33280 GCA_026898455.1 Plectranthus barbatus
TAAAAAATGATGAGCTTGAAAGTGCACGAAATTTCACTAGCACAAAATTTTGAAAATTCGCAAACTAAAAAAGGTTTTAAAAGATAATTTTTATGGTTGAAACATGTTTCTAGATATATAAAAGTAAGTGTATAGGGTTTTCTTTGTTGTAATTGGTTTTGAATTGTCAATAACGAATAGTTCAAAAGTGCACGAAATTTCACTGTACAAATTTCAAAAATTTACAAAATTAGAAACTGTTTCAAAAGTTTATTTTTATTGTTGAAACATATTTCTATATGTATAAAACTATTTTTTTAGGGTTTCCGTTGTTGTAATTAGTTCAAAATTGTCAAAAATGACTAGCTCGAAAGTGCACGAAAATTCACCGGTACAAAATTTTGAAAATTCGCAATCTCAAAAACAGTTTCAAAAGTTCATTTTTATGGTTGAAACATGTTTCTAGATGAATAAAAGTAAGTGTTTTGGGTTTCCTTTGTTGAAATTCGTTGATAACTGTAAATAATGACCAGTTCAAAAGTGCACGAAAATTCACCGGTACAAAATTTTGAAAATTCGCAGATTTTAAAACTGTTTCAAAAGTTTATTTTTATGGTTGAAACATGTTTCTAGATGTATAAAACTAAGTTTTTAGGGTTTCTCTTGTTGTAATTAGTTTAAAATTGTCAAAAATGACCTGCTTGAAAGTGCACGAAAATTCACCGGTACAAAATTTTGAAAATTTGTAAATTAAAAAACGGTTTCAAAAGATAATTTTTATGGTTGAAACATGTTTCTAGATGTATAAAATTCAGTTTTTGGGGTTTCCGTTGTTCTAATTAGATAAAAGTTGTCAAAAATGACCAGCTCAAAAGTGCACGAAAATTCATCGGTACAAAATTTTGAAAATTCGCAAACTAAAAAATGGTTTCTAAAGATAATTTTTATGGTTGAAACATGTTTCTAGATGTATAAAAGTAAGTATTTAGGGATTCCTTTGTTGTAATTGGTTCAGAATTGTCAGTAACGACTATTTCAAAAGTGCACGAAAATTTACTAGTACAAAATTTTGAAAATTCACAAAATTAGAAATTGTTTCAAAAGATTATTTTTATTGTTGAAACATGTTTCTAGATGTATAAAACTATGTTTTTTGGGTTTCCATTGATGTAATTAGTTCAAAAATGTCAAAAATGACCAGCTCGAAAGTGTACAAAAATTCACCGATACAAAATTTTGAAAATTCGCAAACTCAAAAACAGTTTCAAAAGTTCATTTTTATGGTTGAAACATGTTGCTAGATGTATAAAAGTAAGTGTTTCGGGTTTCCTTTGTTGTAATTGGTTGATAATTGTCAATAATGACCAGTTCAAAAGTGCATGAAAATTCACCGTTACAAAATTTTGAAAATTCGCAAATTTTAAAATTGTTTCAAAACTTAATTTTTATGGTTGAAATATGTTTCTAGATGTATAAACTATGTTTTTGGGGATTCTGTTAATGTAATTCGGTTAAAATTGTAAAAAATGACAAGTTTGAAAGTGCACGAAAATTCACCGGTACAAAATTTTGAAAATTCGCAAACTAAAAAAAGGTTTCAAAAGACAATTTTTATGGTTGAATAATGTTTCTAAATGTATAAAAGTAAGTGTTTAGGGTTTCCTTTGTTGTAATTGGTTCAGAATTGTCAAGAACGACTTGTTCAAAAGTGCATGAAAATTTACTGGTACAAAATTTTGAAAATTCACAAAATTAGAAACTCTTTCAAAAGATTATTTTTATTGTTGAAACATGTTTTTAGATTTATAAAACTAAGTTTTTTGGGTTTTCGTTGTTCTAATTAGTTCAAAATTGTGAAAAATGACCAGCTCCAAAGTGCAAGAAAATTCACCGGTACAAAATTTTAAAAATTCGCAAACAAAAAAATAGTTTCAAAAGTTCATTTTTATGGTTGAAACATGTTTCTAGATGCATAAAATTAAGTGTTTCGGGTTTCCTTTGTTGTAATTGGTTGATAATTGTCAATAATGACCAATTCAAAAGTGTACGTAAATTCATCTGTACATAATTTTGAAAATTCGCAAATTTAGAAACTGTTTCCAAAGTTTATTTTTATGGTTGAAACATGTTTGTAGATGTATAAAACTATGTTTTTAGGGTTTCTGTTGTTGTAATTAGTTTAAAATTGTAAAAAATGACCAGTTTGAAAGTGCATGAAAATTCACCGGTACAAAATTTTTAAAATTCGCAAACTAAAAAAAGGTTTCAAAAGATAATTTTTATGGTTGAATAATGTTTCGAGATGTGTAAAAGTAAGTGTTTAGGGTTTTCTTTGTTGTAATTTGTTCAGAATTGTCAATAACGACTACTTCAAAAGTGCACGAAAATTTACTGGTACAAAATTTTGAAAATTCACAAAATTAGAAACTATTTCAAAAGATTATTTTTATTGTTGAAACATGTTTCTAGATGTATAAAACTATGTTTTTTGGTTTCCGTTGTTCTAATTAGTTCAAAATTGTCAAAACTGACCAGCTCGAAAGTGCACAAAAATTCACCGGTACAAAATTTTGAAAATTCGCAAACTGAAAAACAGTTTCAAAAGTTCATTTTTATAGTTGAAACATGTTGCTAGATGTAGAAAAGTAAGTGTTTCGGGTTTCCTTTGTTGTAATTGGTTGATAATTGTCAATAATGACCAATTCAAAAGTGCACGTAAATTCACCGGTACAAAATTTTGAAAATTCGCAAATTTAATAACTGTTTCAAAAGTTTATTTTTTTGGTTGAAACATGTTTCTAGATGTATAAAACTAAGTTCTTAGGGTTTCTGTTGTTGTAATTAGTTAAAAATTGTAAAAAATGACCAGCTTGAAAGTGCACGAAAATTCACCGGTACAATATTTTGAAAATTCGCAAACTAAAAAAGAGTTTCAAAAGTTAATTTTTATGGTTGAAACATGTTTCTAGATGTATAAAAGTGAGTGTTTAGGGTTTCCTTTGTTGTAATTGGTTTCGAATTGTCAATAACGACTAGTTCAAAAGTGCACGAAAATTCACTGTACAAAATTTCGAAAATTCACCAAGTTAGAAACTATTTTGAAAGTTTATTTTTATTGTTAAAACATGTTTCCAGATCCATAAAACTAAGTTTTAGGGTATTCGTTGTTCTAATTAGTTCAAAATTATAAAATATGACAATCTCGAAAGTGTATAAAACTAAGTTTTAGGGTATGAAGAAGGATGTCGCTTTGTATGTAGAGAAATGTTTGGTATGTCAGCAAGTTAAGGCTTTACATCAACGGCCGTATGGAAAGTTGCAGCCGTTAGACATCCCTGAGTGGAAGTTGGAACATAACACCATGGACTTTTCGACAGGATTGTCGAGGTCATAGAAAGGAAATACGGTGATATGGGTCATAGTCGACCGTCTAACAAAGAGTGCTCATTTTCTGGCGATCAGAGTGAATTATGGGTCAGACAAATTAGCTCAGATTTATGTCCGAAAGATAGTCAGACTGCACGGAGTGCTGAAATCTATTACGTCTGACAGAGATGCGAAGTTCACATCTCATTTTTGGATGAGCTTACAACAGGAGTTGGGGACTCGCCTAAATTTTAGCACGGTGTTTCACCCTCAGTTAGATGGTCAATCCGAGAGGACCATTCAGACTCTCGAAGACATGCTGACGACAGTGGTTTAAGATCTAGGAGGCAGTTGGGAGCCAATTTTGCCTTTGATTGAGTTTGCCTATAATAATAGTTATTAGGCAACAATCAGAATGGCTCCCTATGAAGCTCTGTATGGGAGGAAGTGTCGTTCACCTCTTTATTGGGACGAAGTAGAAGAGCGAAAAGTTGTCGGACCGGATGCTGTGAATGAGATGATAACAATAGTACGCCAGATTCGAGAGAGGATTAAAGAGGCTCAGAGTAGGCAGAAGTCCTATGCCGATTCGAGAAGGGCTGAGCTATGTTTTGAGATAGGAGATAAGGTATTTCTCAAGGTCTCACCTTCCAGAGGAATAGTGCATTTTGGACTAAAAGGCAAACTGCGACCGCGCTATGTGGGACCGTATGAGATACTAGAGCGCATTGGTCCAGTGGCATACAGATTAGCACTACCCCCTAGCATGGGTAATATCCATAATGTGTTTCACGTGTCTCAGTTGAGAAAGTACGTTTATGATCCTAGACATGTGATCCGTCAAGAGGAAGTGGTTTTGAGCCCAGATTTACAGTACGAAGAATGACCAGAAGCTATTTTGGACTAAAAGATTCAGGAGCTCAGTAATAAGTCAATACCGCTCGTAAAAGTGCTTTGGAGTCACCACGGGCGCGAAGAAGCGACTTGGGAGCTAGAAGAGAAGATGAAGGAGAGATATCCCGAGCTTTTCGAAGCCTTGTAAATTTCGGGACAAAATTTTTATATGGGGGAGGGGATGTAATACCCCGTATGTTACTAAGCTATTGGAATGTGTAATTGAATTATCGATGAGAATTTTATGGAATTAAAGAGCATCCGAATTTTATTTGACTATGACTAGAGAAATTTATTATGATATTGAGTTTGAATATAATATTAATCTTGAAGAATTATCAAGATTTTTATTTTGGAAATGTAATAAGGTGGGATATGATTTATCATGAAAGTTATGATACTTGAAATTTTGATGAAAATAACAAATGAGGTTGAATTGTCATGTATTTTGGAAGTATTATGGTGGGAATTGAAATATTATGTAATGGGAGATTGATTTTGGATGTATATGCATGGATATTTTGAATTTTATGGGAAATTTGGAGTTATTCATGTATTATATTGGAATAATATGGAAAAATAGTTATATATTAGCAAAATATACATATTGTATATGTATTATATGGGATGCGTTATTATATCAGAGTGAATCTTATTCTATAATTTTTGCCCACCTTATAATACATGCTAGAGAGAGAGAAGAGAAATTTTCCCCAATTCTCCAAATCCAGAACCACCTCGTCAGCCACTTTTCCGGCGGAATTCTGACCGACTCCGGTCACCATCGACCAAGCCGCTGCCACCTTTTGATAGCCCGTCTTCCCAGCTTCAATTTAAGCAAAGGTGGGCGTCATAGAGTTATGTATCGACGGAGATATCGAAGTGAGAAGGTGAGGTGTTGTCAACCTTGAATTTCTGGATTATATAGTTGGATTCGTGCTCTAGGATGTCTTAGGATCTTAAATATGTAATTGCATGTATGATCGGTCGGATAAATTGCGAGAAAAATTGAGTTTCACGTCCGGATCTGGTGAGTTCGTCAGAGAAGACGACTCGTCCCGAACGGGACGGAGGCATCCCGCTTGGGACGAGTCTCAAACAGGCAGCAGCTGCGAGAAAGGACACCATCCCGTTCAGGATGGGTTGGTCCCGCTCGGGATAGCCCACGATGGGGCAGAAACTTGGTTCGTTGTTCATTCTGCTCGGGATGGGTGAGTTCCATTCGGGATGGACTTCGACCTTGAGGGTTTAAACATGATTTTGAGCCGTTTTTCCTTCCGTTTTGAATTATTTTCAATCCTTAAGTTCAATATATGAAATGGGAAGCATGTTAAGCATGAGAATATGAATTGATATCAGATTGAACGTGGAATTTGAGAGATGAACGATGTTGGATTGATTGAAGGGAATCATGGGAAATGCATTGAGTTGGGTTGATTGCGAGTTGGTTTTGAACTCAGTTAAGTTGTCTTGTCCTAGATCGTCTGTCCTAATCTAGTGATCCTTATTATTGTAGGAGTTTGAAGTTGGAGAACAGTTATGCTCATACTAGCGGGAAATCATCTTTAACAAAAGCCAAACACCAGGTGGGAAACTATTTAAGTACAAAACAAATGCGTGTTTTCCTTTCGAAAATGTGTGAAAATTGTTTTGTTTTAATCTGAGATTCTATGCATGTTTTGTGCTACTATATCTGTCCTCTGTCGATTCCCATTGGCAGAGAGTTATACTAATGAGTTTCGAACCAGAATTTCATAACTGTGCTAGAACACATTCAATGAAGTGGGTTAGAAGCCCCCACGTTATTGTGAAGTGGGTGAACTGTCCCCACATAATTATTGAAGTGAGGTGAAAAGCCCTCTCGTGTTTTAGATCCAGCGATATTTAAACGATCGGGTCTCAACATGGGTTGCTGAGACTAGTGCTTTTAGATGACAGTAGGTTGAGTGTATTTTACATTCCTGACTGATCATCTTGACTTGGGAGCCGACCAACTCCCAGTTACAACACTGAAACAGATATAATAACATGTAAATAGCACGCATGCAAAATAAAATATTTTAGATAGCACAGTTCTTTTCAACAAAACCACGTGCCTATCTGTGTGAGTTGCATAACATAATCTCATATATAATATATGTTTTCAGGCATGTTTCTCATTAGGTACATTAGTACTCAGCCCCTCGTATTGTTTCTAAAATACGCAGGTTGAGCAGCAAGGATTGAAGAGTAGGGGTGTAAACAGAGCAGTGAAGAATTTTGAAAACTTATAGATCCTGAGATATGCATCTTCATATGCATATCTCCGCCACACTTCACACACGCTGCAACAAGCTCTGTCTTTTCCCTTTTGAATGTTTAAGTGTTTGAATATTGTTTCCTAAAACTGACTTGAAGTGTTACTTTTATATTATTTAACTGTTTTTTTCCATTTAATTTAGTCTTCCGCTTTATTTTCAAATGAGAAATGTTTGGAAAAACTTGAACATCAATGTAACGTGGCCCCAAGTTAGGGAAGGTCAGTTGGGGGCGTTACATTAGGGTTTTTGTTGTTGTAATTAGTTTAAAATTGTCAAAAATGACCAGCTTGAAAGTGTACGAAAATTCACGGGTACAAAATTTTGAAAATTCGCAAACTAAAATACGGTTACAAAAGATAATTTTTATGGTTGAAACATATTTCTAGATGTATAAAAGTAAGTGTTTAGGATTTCCTTTGTTTAATTGGTTAAGAATTGTCAATAATGACTAGTTCAAAAGTGCACGAAAATTTTTAGTACAAATTTCAAAAATTCACAAAATTAGAAATTATTTATAAAGTTTATTTTTATTGTTGAAATATGTTTCTAGATGTATAAAACAAAGTTTTTAGGGTTTCCGTTTTTTTAATTAGTTCAAATTTGTCAAAAATGACCAGCTCGAAAGTATACGAAAATTCACCGGTACAAAATTTTGAAAATTTGCAAACTGAAAAATTGTTTCCTAAGTTCATTTTTATGGTTGAAACATGTTTCTAGATGTATAAAAGTAAGTTCAAAAGTTACGAAAATTCACCGGTACAAAATTTCGAGAATTCGCAAATTTAAAAACTACCTCAAAAGTTTATTTTTATGGTTGAAACATATTTCTAGATGTATAAAACTAAGTGTTTAGGGTTTCCGTTGTTGTAATTAGTTCAAAATTGTCAAAAATCATCAGCTCGAAAGAGCACGAAAATTCACTGGTACAAAATCTTGAAAATTCGCAAACTAAAAAATAGTTTCAAAAGTTCATTTTAATGGTTGAAACATGTTTCTAGATGTATAAAAGTTAGTGTTTGGTGTCTCCTTTGTTGTAATTGGTTCATAATTGCCAATAATGACAAGTTCGAAAGTGCACGAAAATTTACCGGTACAAAATTTTTAAAATTCGCAAACTAAAAAAAAAGTTTCAAAAGTTCATTTTTATGGTTGAAACATGTTTCTAGGTTTATAAAAGTTAGTGTTTAGGGTCTCCTTGTAATTGGTTCAGAATTGCCAATAATGACAAGTTCGAAAGTGCACGAAAATTCACCGGTACAAAATTTTGAAAATTCCCAAACTAAAAAAAAGTTTCAAAAGTTTATTTTTATGGTTGAAACATGCTTCTAGGTTTATAAAAGTAAGTTTTTAGGGTTTTGGTAGTTGTAATTAGTTCAAAATTGTAAAAAATGACCAGCTCGAAAGTGCACGAAAATTCACTGGTACAAAATTTATAAAATTCGAAAACTAAAAAACGGTTTCCAAAATATTTTTATGGTTGAAACATGTTTCTAGATGTATAAAACTATTTTTTTAGGGTTTCCGTTGTTGTAATTAGTTCAAAATTGTAATAAATGAGCACCTCGAAAGTGCACGAAAATTTAGCAATACAAAATTTTGAAAATTTGCAAATTTAAAAACTGTTTCAATTTTTTTTTTATGATTGAAACATGTTTCAAGATGTATAAAACTATGTTTTCAGGGTTTCCGTTGTTGTAATTAGTTAAAAATTGTTAAAAATGACCATCTCAAAAGTGCACGAAAATTCACCGGTACAAAATTTTAAAAATTAGCAAACTAAAAAATGGTTTCAATAGTTCATTTTTATGTTTGAAACTTATTTCTAGATGTATAAAAGTCAGTGTTTAGGGTTTCCTTTGTTATAATTGGTTTAGAATTGTCAATAATGACAAGTTCGAAAGTGCACGAAAAT
The DNA here is from genome assembly GCA_026898455.1 of Plectranthus barbatus. Lineage (NCBI taxonomy): Eukaryota > Viridiplantae > Streptophyta > Magnoliopsida > Lamiales > Lamiaceae > Plectranthus > Plectranthus barbatus. The sequence goes on from JAPKLW010003905.1 coordinate 8,452, forward strand.
TCACCGGTACAAAATTTTTAAATTTCTCAAATTTATCAACTGTTTCAAAAGTTCATTTTTATGGTTGAAACATGTTTGTAGATGTATAAAACCAACTGTTTAGGGTTTTCGTTGTTGTAATTTGTTCAAAATTGTCAAGAAAGACCAGCTCGAAAGTGCACGAAAATTCACTTGTACAAAATTTTTAAAATTCGCAAACTGAGAAATGGTTTCAAAAGTTCATTTTTATGGTTAAAACATGTTTCTAGATGTATAAAAGTAAGTGTTTATGGTTTCCTTTGCTGTAATTGGTTCAAAATTATCAATAATGACTAGTTCGAAAGTGCAAGAAAATTCACCGGTACAAAATTTTGAAAATTTGCAAACTAGAAAACGGTTTCAAAAGTTCATTTTTAAGGTAGAAACATGTTTCTAGATGTATAAAAGTATGTTTTTAGGGTTTCCTTTGTTGTAATTGGTTCAGAATTCTTAATAATGACTAGTTCGAAAGTGCACTAAAATTCACCGGTACAATTCAAAAATTTAAAAAGTGTTTCAAAAAGTTTATTTATGGTTGAAACATGTTTTCTTGATGTATAAAACTCAGTGTTTAGGGTTTTCGTTGTTGTAATTAGTTCAAAATTGTCAAAAATCACCAGCTCGAAAGTGCACGAAAATTCACTGGTACAAAATTTTGAAAATTTGCAAACTAAAAAACGGTTTCAAAAGTTCATTTTTATGGTTGAAACATGTTTCTAGATGTATAAAAGTTATTGTTTAGGGTTTCCTTTGTTGTAATTGGTTCATAATTGCCAATAATGACAAGTTCGAAAGTTAACGAAAATTCTCCAGTACAAAATTTTGAAAATTCGCAAACTAAAAAATGGTTTCAAAAGTTCATTATTATGGTTGAAACATGTTTCTAGATGCATAAAAGTTAGTGTTTAGGGTTTCCTTTGTTGTAATTAGTTAAGAATTGTCAATAATGAATAGTTAGAAAGTGCACGAAAATTCAACGGTACAAAATTTTAAAAATTCGCAAACTAAAACAAAATTTCAAAAGTTCATTGTTATGGTTGAAAAATGTTTCTTGATTTATAAAAGTATGTTATTAGGGTTTCCGTTGATGTAATTAGTTCAAAATTGTAAAAAATGACGAGCTCGAATGTTCACGAAAATTCATCGGTACAAATTTTTTAAAATTCGCAAACCAAAAAATGGTTTCAAAAGTTTATTTATATGGTTGAAACATGTTTCTTGATGTAAAAAAATAAATTTTTAGAGTTTCCGTTGTTGTAATTAGTTCAAAATTGTCAAAAATGACCAGCTTGAAAGTGCACAAAAATTTACCGGTTTAGGGTTTAGGGTTTAGGGTTTCGTTGTTGTAATTAGTTGAAAATTGTTAAAAATAACCAGTTTCAAAGTGACCGAAAATTCAACGGTACAAAATTTTAAAAATTCGCAAACTAAAAAATTGTTTCAAAAGTTCATTTTCATGGTTGAAACATGTTTCTAAATGTATAAAAGTAAGTATTTAGGGTTTCTTTTGTTGTAAGTGGTTCATAATTGTCAATAATGACCAGTTCGAAAATGTACGAAAATTCACTAGCACAAAAATTTCGAAAATTTGCAAATTTAGAAAGTGTTTCAAAGTTTATTTTTATATTGAAATATTTTGTAGATGTATAAAACTAAGTTTTAGAGTTTCCGCTGTTGTAATTAGTTCAAATTTTCAAAAATGACCAGCTCGAAAGTGAACGAAAATTCACCAATACAAAATTTTAAAAATTCACAAATTTAAAAACTATTTCAAAACTTCATTTTTAAGGTTGAAAAATGGTTCTAGATGTATAAAACTAATTGTTTAGGGTTTCCGTAATTTAATTATTTCAAAATTGTCAAAAATGACCAGCTCGAAAGTGCACGAAAATTCACTGGTACAAAATTTTCAAAATTCGCAAATTGAAAAATGGTTTCAAAAGTTAATTTTTACGGTGAAAACATGTTTCTAGATGTATAAAAGTAAGTGTTTAGGGTTTCCTTTGTTGTAATTGGTTTTGTTCAGAATTGTCAATAATGACTAGTTCGAAAGGGCACGAAAATTCACTGGTACAAAATTTTGAAAATTTGCAAATTTAAAAACTATTACAAAAGTTAATTTTTATTGTTGAAACATGTATCTAGATGTATAAAACTAAGTGTTTAGAGTTTCCGTTGTTGTAATTAGACCAAAATTGTCAAAAATGTCCAGCTCGAAAGTGCACGAAAATTCACCGGTACAAAATTTTAAAAATTCGCAAACTAAAAAATGGTTTTAAAAGTTCATTTTTATTGTTGAAACATGTATCTAGATGTATAAAAGTATGTGTTAAGGGTTTCCTTTCTTTAATTGGTTAAGAATTGTCAATAATGACTAGTTCAAAAGTGCACGAAAATTTATTGTACAAATTTCAAAAATTCACAAAATTAGAAATTATTTATAATGTTTATTTTTATTGTTGTAATCGGTTCAAAATTCACCAGTTCGAAAATTCATAAATTTAAAAAGTGTTTCAAAAGTTTATTTTTGAGGTTGAAACATGTTTCTAGATTTATAAAAGTGTTTCACCGGTACAAAATTTTGAAAATTCGCAAACTAAAAAATGGTTTCAAAATTTAATCATTTTTATGGTTGAAACATGTTTCTAGATGTATAAAAGTTAGTGTTTAGGGTTTCCTTTGTTGTAATTGGTTCAAAATTCACCAGTTCGAAAGTGCACAAAAGTTCACCGGTACAAACATGTTTCTAGATTTATAAAAGTAAGTTTTTAGGGTTTTCGCTGTTGTAATTTATGGTTGAAACATGTTTAAAGATGTATAAAACTAAGTTTTAAGGATTTCCGTTGTTGTAATTAGTTCAAAATTGTAAAAAATGACCAGCTTGAAAGTGCACGAAAATTTACTGGTACATAATTTTGAAAATTTGCAAATTTAAAAACTATTTTAAAAGATTATTTTTATGGTTGAATCATGTTTCTAGATGTATAAAACTAAGTTTTTGGGGTTTCCGTTGTTGTAATTACTACAAAATTGTCAAAAATGACCATCTCGAAAGTGCACGAAAATTCACCAGTACAAAATTTTTAAAATTCACAAACTAAAAAACGGTTTCAATAGATCATTTTTATGTTTGAAACATATTTCTAGACATATAAAATTAAGTGTTTAGGGTTTCCTTTGTTGTAATTGGTTCAGAATTGTCAATAATGACAAGTTCGAAAGTGCATGAATATTCACCGGTACAAAATTTGAAAATTTGCAAATTATAAAATTGTTTCAGACGTTCATTTTTATGTTGAAACATGTTTTAATCGTATAAATCTAATTGTTTAGGGTTTTTGTTGTTGTAATTAGTTCAAAATTATAAAAAATGACCAGCACCAAAGTGCACAAAATTCAACGGTACAAAATTTTGAAAATTCGCAAACTGAAAAATGGTTTCAAAAGTTCATTTTTATGGTTGAAACATGTTTATAGATGTATAAAAGTAAATATTTAGGGTATCCTTTGTGGTAACTGGTTCAGAATTGTCAATAATGACCAGTTCGAAAGTGCACGTAAATTCACCTGTATAAAAATTTGAAAATTCGCAAATTTAAAAACAGTCTCAAAAGTTAATTTTTATTGATGAAACATGTTTTTAGATGTATAAAACTAAGTGTTCAGGGTTTTCGTTGTTGTAATTAGTCTAAAATTGTCAAAAATGACCAGCTCGAAAGTGCACGAAAATTCACCGGTAAAATTTTTGGAAAATACGCAAACTAATAAACGGTTTCAAAAATTCATTTTTATGATTGAAACATATTTCTAGAATTATAAAAGTTAGTATTTAGGGTTTCCGTTGTTGTAATTAGTTCAAAATTGTCAAAAATGACAAGCTCGAAAGTGCACGAAAATTGACCGGTACAAAATTTTTAAAATTTACAAAGTAAAAATGGTTTCAAAAGTTTATTTTTATGGTTGGAACATGTTTCTAGATGTATAAAACTAAGTTTTTAGGGTTTCCGTTGTTATTAGTTCAAAATTGTAAAAAATGTCCAGCTCCAAAGTGCACGAAAATTTACCAGTAATTTCAAAAATTTTAAATTTAAAAACTGTATGAAAAGTTTATTTTTATGGTTTAAACATGTTTCTAGATGTATAAAAATAAATTTTTACGGTTTCTGTTGTTGTAATTAGTTCAAAATTGTAAAAAATGACCATCTCGAAAGAGCACGAAAATTCACCGGTACAAAATTTTTAAAACTCGCAAACTGAAAAATGGTTTCAATTGTTCATTTTTATGTTTGAAACATATTTCTAGATGTATAAAAGTAAGTGTTTAGGGTTTCCTTGGTTGTAATTGATTCAAAATTGTCAATAATGACATGTTCAAAAGTGCACAAAATTCACCTGTACAAAATTTTGATATATCGCAAACTTCAAAACTGTTTCGAAAGTTAATTTTTATTGATGAAACATGTTTCTAGATGTATAAAACTATGTCTCCATTGTTGTAATTAGTCCAAAATTGTAAAAAATGACCACCTCGAAAGTGCACGAAAATTCACCGGTACAAAATTTTGAAAATTCAAAAACTAAAAACGGTTTCAAATGTTCATCTTTATGGTTGAAACATGTTTCTAGATGTATAAAAGTATGTGTTTAGGGTTTTCTTTGTTGTAATTGGTTCAGAATTGTTAATAATGACCAGTTCGAAAGTGCACGAAAATTCACGAGTACAAAATTTTTAAAATATGCAAACTAAGAAATAGTTTCAAAAGTTCATTTTTATTGTTGAAATATGTTACTAGATATATAAAAGTATGTGTTAAGGGATTCCTTTGTTGTAATTGGTTAAGAATTGACAATAATTTAAGAGTTTCGAAAATTCGGAAATATTTTAAGAATTTACCGGTACAAAATTTCAAAAATTCGGAAATTTAAAAATGTTTCAAAGTTTTATTTAAAAGGTTGAAACATGTTTCTAGATGTATGAAACTAAGTATTTCGTGTTTCTGTTGTTGTAATTAGTTCAAAATTGTCAAAAATGACTAGCTTGAATTTGCACGAAAATTCGCAAACTAAAAAACAGATTCAAAAGTACATTTTTATTGTTGAAACATGTTTCTAGATGTACAAAAGTTAGTGTTTAAGGTTTCCTTTGTTGTAATTGGTTCATAATTGTCCATAATGACCAGTTCGAAAGTGCACGAAAATTAAACGGTACAAAATTTTAAAAATTCACAAACTAAATAAAAGTTTCAAAAGTTCATTTTTATGGTTGAAACATGTTTCTAGATTTATAGAAGTAAGTTTTTAGGGTTTCCGTCGTTGTAATTAGTTCAAAATTGTCAAAAACGACCAGCTCGAAAGTGAACAAAAATTAACCAGTACAAAATTTTTAAAATTTGCAATGTAAAAAAGGTTTCTAATGTTTATTTTTATGGTCGAAAAATGTTTCAAGATGTATAAAACTAAATTTTTAGGGTTTTCATAGATGTGATTAGTTCAAAATTGTCAAAAATGACCAGCTCGAAAGTGCACGTAAATTTACCGGTAATTTCGAAAATTTGTAAATTTAAAAACTATTTCACAAGTTTATTTTTATGATTGAAACATAATTCTAGATGTATAAAACTAAGTTCTTAGTGTTTCCGTTATTGTAATTAGTTCAAAATTGTCAAAATTTTGAAAATTCGCAAACTAAAAAACAGTTTCAATAGTTCATTTTTATGTTTGAAACATATTTCTTGATGTATAAAAGTATGGCTTTAGGGTTTCCTTTGTTGTAATTGGTTCAGAATTGTCAATAATGTTAAGTTCGAAAGTGCACAAAAATTCACCGGTAAAAAATTTTGAAAATTTGCAAATTTAAAAACTTTTTCAAGATGTATAGAACTTATTGTTTAGGGTTTCCGTTGTTGTATTTAATGCAAAATTATCAAAAATGACTAGTTCGAAAGTGCAAGAAAATTAACTGGTACATAATTTTGAAAATTCGCAAACTGAAAAATGGTTTCAAAAGTTCATTTTTATGGTTGAAACATGTTTCTAGATGTATAAAAGTAAATTTTAAGGGTTTCCTTTGTTGTAATTGATTCAAAATTGTCAATAATGACTAGTTTGAAAGAGCACGAAAATTCGCCGGTACAAAATTTTAAAATTCAAAAATTTCAAAATTGTTTCAAAAGTTAATTTTTATTGATGAAACATGTTTCTAGATGTATAAAACTATGTGATTAAGGTTTCCATTGTTGTAATTAGTCCAAAATTGTCAAAAATGACCAACTCAAAAGTGCACGAAAATTCACCGGTACAAAATTTTGAAAATTTGGAAACTAAAAAATGGTTTCAAAAATTTGCTTTTATGGTCGAAATACTTTTCTATATGTATAAAACTAAGGTTTTAGGGTTTCGTTGTTGTAATTACTTAAAAATTGTTATAAATAACCAATTTCAAACTGACCAAAAATTCAACGGCACAAAATTATAAAAATTCGCGAACTAAAAATTGGTGTCAAAAGTTCATTTTTATGGTTGAAACATGTTTCTAAATGTATAAAAGTAAATAAAAGTAAGTTTTTAGGCTTTCTTTTGTTGTAATTGGTTCAGAATTGTCAATAATGACCAGTTGGAAAGTGCATGAAAATTCACCAGTACAAAATTTCAAAAATTCGCAAATTTAGAAAGTGTTTCAAAAGTTTATTTTAATGGTTGAAACAAGTTTTTAGATGTATAAAACTAATTGTTTAGGGTTTCCATTGTTGTAATTTGTTCAAAATTGTCAAAAATGACTATTTCGAAAGTGCACAAAAATTCACCGGTACAAAATTTTGAAAATTCGCAAACTTAAAAATTGTTTCAAAAGTTTATTTTTATGGTTGAAACATATTTCAAGATGTAAAAAAGTAAATGTTTAGGCTTTTTTTGTTTTAATTTGTTCAGAATTGTCAATAATGACTAGTTCGAAAATGCACGAAAATTCACCAGTACAATAATGACTAATTCAAAAGTTTATTTTTATGGTTGAAACATGTTTCTAGATGTATAAAACTATGTTTTTAGGGTTTCTGTTATTGTAATTAGTTCAAAATTGTCAAAAATGACCAGCTCGAAAGTGCACGAAAATTCACCGATAAAAAATTTCAAAAATTTCAAATTTAAAAACTATTTCAAAAGTTTATTTTTATGGTTGAAACATGTTTCTTGATGTACAAAATTAAGTTTTTAGAGTTTCTGTTGTTGTAATTACTTCAGAATTGTCAAAAATGACAATCTCAAAAGTGCACGAAAATTCACCGGTACAAAATTTTGAAAATTCGCAAACTAAAAAATGATTTCAATAGTTCATTTTTATGTTTGAAACATATTTCTAGATGTATAAAATTAAGTATTTAGGGTTTCCTTTGTTGTAATTGGTTCAGAATCGTCAATAATGACAAGTTCATAATTGAACGAAAATTTATCGGGTACAAAAATTTGAAAATTCGCAAATTTAAAAATTATTTCAAAAGTTCATTTTTATGGTTGAAACATGTTTCTAGATGTATAAAACTAATTGTTTAGGGCGTTGTTGTAATTAGTTCAAAATTGACCAGCTCGAAAGTGCACAAAAATTTACTGTTACAAAATTTTGAAAATTCGCAAACTGAAAAATGGTTTCAAAAGTTCATTTTTACGGTTGAAACATATTTCTAGATGTATAAATGTATGAGTTTAGGGTTTTCTTTGTTATAATTGGTTCAGAATTGTGAATAATGAGCAGTTCGAAAGTGCTCGAAAATTCAGCTGCACAAAATTTTGAAAATACGCAAACTAAAAAAACATTTCAAAAGTTTTTTATGGTTGAATCATGTTTCTAGATGTATAAAAGTATGTGTTAAGGGATTCCTTTGTTGTAATTGGTTCTGAATTGTCAATAATGACCAGTTTGAAAGTGCACTAAAATTTAAGGTTGAAACATATTTCTAGATGTATAAAACTATGTGTTTAGGAGTTCTGTTGTCGTAATTAGTTCAAAATTGTAAAAAAATGACCAGCTCGAAAGTGCACGAAAATTCACCGGTAAAAATTTTTGAAAATTCGCAAACAAAAAAACTGATTCAAAAGTACATTTTTATTGTTGATACATGTTTCTAGATGTATAAAAGTTAGTGTTTAGGGTTTCCTTTGTTGTAATTTGTTCATAATTGTCAATAATGACCAGTTTGAAAGTGCACGAAAATTCACTGGTACATAATTGTGAAAATTTGCAAACTAAAAAACGGTTTCAAAAGTTAATTTTTATTGTTGAAACATGATTCTAGAAGTATATAAGTAAGTTTTTATGGTTTCCTTTGTTGTAATTGGTTCAAAATTGTCAATACTGACTAATTCGAAAGTGCACGAAAATTCACCAGTACAAAATTTTTAAAATTCGCAAAGTAAAAAAGGTTTCAAAAGTTTATTTTTAAGGTTGAAACATGTTTCTAGATGTTTAAAACTAAGTTTTTAGGGTTTCCGTTGTTGTAATTATTTAAAAATTGTCAAAAATGACCATCTCGAAAGTTAACAAAAATTTACCGGTAATTTGGAAAATTTGCAAATTTAAAAATTGTTACAAAAGTTTATTTTTATTTTTGAAACATAATTCAAGATGTATAAAACTAAGTTTTTAGGTTTTCCGTTGTTGTAATTAGTTCAAAATTGACAAAAATGACTATCTTGAAAGTGCACGAAAATTCATCGGTACAAAATTTTGAAAAATCTCAAACTAAAAAACGGTTACAATAGTTCATTTTTATGTTTGAAACACATTTCTAGATGTATAAAAGTAAGGCTTTCGGGTTTCCTTTGTTGTAAATTGTACAATAGTTCATTTTTATGGTTGAAACATGTTTCTAGATGTATAAAACTAATTGTTTAGGATTTTCGTTGTTGTATTTGTGCAAAATTGTCAAAAATGACAAGTTTGAAAGTGCACGAATATTCACTGGTACATAATTTTGAAAATTCACAAACTGAAAAATGGTTTCAAAAGTTAATTTTTATTGTTGAAACATGATTCTAGAAGTATAAAAGTAAGTTTTTTTGGTTTCCTTTGTTGTAATTGGTTCAGAATTGTCAATACTGACTTGTTCGAAAGTGCACGAAAATTCACCCGTACAAAACTTTTAAAATTCGCAAAGAAAAAAGGTTTCAAAAATTTATTTTTATGGTTGAAACATGTTTCTAGATGTATAAAACTAAGTTTTTAGGGTTTCCGTTGTTGTGATTATTTCAAAATTGTCGAAAATAACCATCTTGAAAGTGCACGAAAATTTATCGGTAATTTTGAAAATTTGCAAATTTAAAAATTGTTACAAAAGTTTATTTATATTTTTGAAACATAATTCTAGATGTTTAAAACTATGTTTTTAGGGTTTCCGTTGTTGTAATTAGTTCAAAATTGTCAAAAATGACAATTCTGAAAGTGCATGAAAATTCTTCAGTACAAAATTTTGAAAATTCGCAAACTAAAAAATGGTTACAATAGTTCATTTTTATGTTTGAAACATAATTCTAGATGAATAAAAGTAAGGTTTTAGGGTTTCCTTTGTTGTAATTGGTTCTGAATTGTCAATAATGACAAGTTCGAAAGTGCACAAAAATTAACCGTTACAAAATTTTGAAAATTCGCAAATTTAAAAACTATTTCAAAAGTTCATTTTTATGGTTGAAACATGTTTCTTGATGTATAAAACTAATTGTTTAGGGTTTTCGTTGTTGTATTTAGTGCAAAATTGTCAAAAACGACCAGTTTGAAAGTGCACGAAAATTCACTGGTACATAATTTTGAAAAGTCGCAAACTGAAAAACGGTTTCAAAAGTTAATTTTTATTGTTGATACATGATTCTAGAAGTATACAAGTAAGTTTATATTGTTTCCTTTGTTGTAATTGGTTCAGAATTGTCAATACTGACTTGTTCAAAAGTGCACGAAAATTCACCGGTACAAAATTTATAAAATTCGCAAAGTGAAAAAGGTTTCAAAAGTTTATTTTTATGGTTGAAACATGTTTCTAGATGTATAAAACTAAGTTTTTAGGGTTTCCGTTGTAGTAATTATTTCAATATTTTCAAAAATGACCATCTCGAAAGTGCACGAAAATTTACCGGTAATTTCGAAAATTTGCAAATTTTAAAATTGTTTCAAAAGTTTATTTTTATGGTTGAAACATGTTTCTAGATGTATAAAACTAATTGCGTAGGGTTTTTGTTTTTGTAATAAGTTCAAAATTGTCAAAAATGGCCATCCTGATAGTGCACGAAAATTCACTAGTACAAAATTTTGAAAATTCGCAAACTAATAAATGGTTTCAATAGTTCATTTTTATGTTTGAAACATATTTCTAGATGTATAAAAGTAAGTGTTTAGGTTTTCCTTTGTTGTAATTGGCTTCAGAATTGTCAATAATGAAAAGTTCGAAAGTACAAAAAAATTCACCAGTACAAAATTTTGAAATTTCGCAAATTTAAAAATCGTTTCAAAAGTTAATTTTTATGTTTGAAACATGTGTCTAGATGTATAAAACTAATTCTTTAGGGTTTTTGTTGTTGTATTTAGTACAAAATTGTCTAAAATGACCAGCTCGAAAGTGCACGAAAATTCACTGGTACATAATTTTTAAAATGCGCAAACTGAAAAATGGTTTCAAAAGTTCATTTTTATGGTTGAAACATGTTTCTAGATGTATAAAAGTAAGTTTTTAGGGTTTTCTTTGTTGTAATTGGTTCAGATGTGTCAATAATGACAAGTTCGAAAAGTGCACCAAAATTCACCGGTACAAAATTTAGAAAACTCGCAAATTTAAAAACTGTTTCAAAAGTTCATTTTTATGGTTGAAACATGTTTCTAGATGAATAAAGCTAATTGTTTAGGGTTTCTGTTGTTGTATTTAGTTCATGATTGTAAAAAATGAGCAGCTCGAAAGTGCACAAAAATTCACTTGTATAAAATTTGGAAAATTCGTAAACCAAAAAATGATTTCAAAAGATCATTTTTATAGTTGTAACAAGATACTAGATGTATAAAATTAAGTGTTTAGGGTTTCCTTTGTTGTAATTGGTTCTGAATTGTCAATAATGACTAGATCAAAATTGCACAAAAATTCACCGGTAAAAAAAATTGAAAATTTGCATATTTCGAAACAATTTCAAAATTTAATTTTGATTGATGAAACATGTTTCTAGATGTATAAAACTAAGTGTTTAGGATTTCCGTAGTTGTAATTTGTCCAAAATTGTAAAAATTGACCATCTCGAAAGTGCATGAAAATTCGCCGGTACAAAAATTTTGAAAATTGGCAAACGAAAAAATGGTTCCAATAGTACATTTTTATTTTTGAAACATATTTCTAGATGTATAAAAGTAAGTGTTTAGGGTGTCCTTTGTTGTAATTGGTTCAGAATTGTCAATAATGACAAGTTCGAAAGTGCAAGAAATTCATCGGTACAAAATTTTGTAAATTCGAAAATTTTAAAATTGTTTCAAGAGTTAATATTTATGGTTGAAACATCTTTCTAGATGTATAAAACTAATTGTTTAGGGTTTTCGTTTTTGTAATTAGTTCAAAATTGTCAAAAATGACCAGCTCAAAAGTGCACGAAAATTCGCAAACTGAAAAATGTTTCAAAAGTTCATTTTTATGGTTGAAACATGTTTCTAGATGTATAAAAGATAGTGTTTAGGACTTTCTTTGTTGTAATTGGTTCATAATTGTTAATAATGACCAGTTCAAAAGTGCACGAAAATTCACTGGTACAAAATTTTGAAAATTCGCAAACTATAAAAAAGTTTCAAAAGTTCACTTTTATGGATGAAACATGTTTCTAGATTTATAAAAGTAAGTTTTTAGGGTTTCCGTTGTTGTAATTAGTTCAAAATTGTCAAAAATGACAAACTCGAAAGTGCACGAAAATTCACCGGTACAAAGTTTTTAAAATATGCAAACAAAAAAATGGTTTCAAAAGTAAGTGTTTAGGTTTTCCTTTGTTGTAATATTGGTTCAGAATTGTCAATAATGAAATGTTTGAAAGTGCACAAAAATTCAACGGTACAAAATTTTGAAATTTTGCAAATTTAAAAATCGTTTCAAAAGTTAATTTTTATGGTTGAAACATGTTTCTAGATGTATAAAACTAATTGTTTAGGGTTTCGTTTGTTGTATTTAGTTCAAAAATTTCTAAAATGAACAGCTCGAAAGTGCACGAAAATTCACTGGTACATAATTTTGAAAATGCGCAAACTGAAAAATGGTTTCAAAATTTCATTTTTATGGTTGAAACATGTTTCTAGATGTATAAAAGTAAGTTTTTAGGGTTTTCTTTGTTGTAATTAGTTCAGAATTTTCAATAATTACTAGTTCGAAAGTGCACGAAAATTCAATGGTACAAAAAAATTGAAAATTCGCAAATTTCAAAACTGTTTCAAAAGTTAGTTTTTATTGATGAAACATGTTTCTAGATGTATAAAACTATGTGTTTAAGGTTTCCATTGTTGTAATTAGTCCAAAATTGTCAAAAATGACCAGCTCGAAAGTGCACGAAAATTCACCGGTACAAAATTTTGAAAATTTGCAAACTAAAAAACGGTTTCAAAAGTCCATTTTTATGATTGAAACATGTTTCTAGATGTATAAAAGTATGTGTTTAGGGTTTTCTTTGTTGTAACTGGTTCAAAATTGTTAATAATGACCAGTTCGAAAGTGCACGAAAATTCACCAGTACAAAATGTTGAAAATACGCAAACTAAAAAACGGTTTCAAAAGTTCATTTTTATGGTTGAATCATGTTTCTAGAAGTATAAAAGTATGTGTTAAGGGCTTCCTTTGTTGTAATTGGTTCAGAATTGTCAATAATGACAAGTTTGAAAGTGCACTAAAATTCAACGTTACAAAATTTAGAAAATTCGGAAATTTAAAAAGTGTTTCAAAATTTAATTAGTTCAAAATTGTCGAAAATGACAAACTCGAAAGTGCACAAAATTTCACCGATAAATTTTTTTTAAAATTCGCAAACTAAAAAATGGTGTCAAAAGTTCATTTTTATGGTTGAAACATGTTTCTAGATGTATTAAAGTTAGTGTTCAGGGTTTCCTTTGTTGTAATTGGATCAGAATTGTCACTAATGACAATTTCGAAAGTGCACAAAAACTAACCAATACAAAATTTTGAAAATTCGCAAACTAAAAAAAATTTCAAAAGTTCATTTTTATGGTTGAAACATGTTTCTAGATTTATAAAAGTAAGTTTCCAGGGTTTCCGTTGTTTTAATTAAATCAAAATTGTAAAAAATGACCAGCTCGAAAGTGTACGAAAATTTACCGGTACAAAATTTTTAAAATTCGCATACTAAAAAAGGTTCCAAAAGTTTATTTTTATGGTTAAAACATGTTTCTAGATGTATAAAATTTGTTTTTTGGGTTTTCGTTGGTTTAATTAGTTGAAAATTGTCAAAATTGACCAATTCGAAAGTGCACGAAAATTCACCGGTACAAAATTTCTAAAATTCACAAACTAAAAAAAGGTTTAAATAGTTCATTTTTATGTTTGAAACATATTTCTAGAAGTATAAAACTATGTTTTTAGGATTTCCTTTGTTGTAATTGGTTCAGAATTGTCAATAATGACTAGTTCGAAAGTGCACGAAAATTCACCGGTACAAAAATTTGAAAATTTGCAAATTTCAAAACTGTTTCAAAAGATAATTTTTATTGATGAAACATGTTTCTAGATGTATAAAACAAAGTGTTTGGTGTTTCCGTTGTCGTAATTAGTCAAAAATTGTAAAAAATGACCAGCTCGAAAGTGCATGAAAATTCACCGGTACAAAATTTTAAAAATTCGCAAACGAAAAAATGGTTTCAATAGTTCATTTATATGTTCGAAACATATTTCTAGATGTATTAAAGTAAGTGTTTAGGGTTTCCTTTGGTTTAATTGGTTCAAAATTGTCAATAATGACAAGTTAGAAAGTGCACGAAAATTCATCGGTAAATTTTTTTTAAAATTTGCAAATTTTAAAATTGTTTCGAGAGTTAATTTTTATGGCTAAAACATCTTTCTTGATGTATAAAACTAATTGTTTAGGGTTTCCATTGTGGTAATTAGTTCAAAATTGTCAAAAATGACTAGCTCAAAAGTGCACGAAAATTCACTAGTACAAAATTTTTAAAATTCGCAAACTGAAATAAGGTTTCAAAAGTTAATTTTTATGGTTGAAACATGTTTCTAGATGTATAAAAGTAAGTGTTTAGGGTTTCCATTGTTGTAATTGGTTCAGAATTGTCAATAATGACTAGTTCGAAAGTGAAAGAAAATTCACCAGTACAAAATTTTGAAAATTCGCAAACTAAAAAACGATTTCAAAAGTTTATTTTTATAGCTGAAACATGTTTCTAGATGTATAAAACTAAGTTTTTAGGGTTTCCGTTGTTGTAGTTAGTTAAAAATTATAACAAATGACCAGCTCGAAAGTGCACGAAAATTCACCGGTACAAAATTTTTAAAATTCCCAAACTAAAAAACGGTTTCAAAAGTTTATTTTTATGGTTGAAACATGTTTCTAGATGTATAAATTTTTGTTTTTTGGGTTTCCGTTGTTGTAATTAGTTCAAAATTGGCAAACATGGCCAGCTAAAAAGTGCATGAAAATTAACCGGTACAAAATTTTGAAAATTCGCAAACTAAAAAACGGTTTCAAATTTTTATTTTTATGGTTGAAACATGTTTCTAGATGTATAAAACTACATTTTTGGGGTTTCTATTGTGGTAATAAGTTCAAAATTGTCAAAAATGACTAGCTCGAAAGTGCACGAAAATTATCCGGTACAAAATTTTGAAAATTCGCAAACTAAAAAACAGTTTCAAAAGTTTATTTTTATGGTTGAAACATGTTTCTAGATGTATAAAGATAAGTTTTTAGGGTTTCCGTTGTTGTAATTAGTTCAAATTGTCAAAAATGACCAGCTCGAAATTGCACGAAAATTTATCGGTACAAAATTTTGAAAATTCCCAAATTAAAAAACAGTTTCAAAAGTTCATTTTTTGGTTGAAACATGTTTCAAGATGTATAAAAGTAATTTTTCAGGGTTTCCGTTGTTGTAATTAGTTCAAAATCGTGAAAAATGACCAGCTCGAAAGTGCACAAAAGTTCACCAATACAAAATTTTTAAAATTTGCAAACTTAAAAACGGTTTCAAAAGTTTATTTTTATGGCTGAAACGTGTTTATAGATGTATAAAACTAAGTTTTTAGGGTTTCCATTGTTGTAATTAGTTCCAAATTGACAAAAATGACCAGCTCGAAAGTGCACAAAAATTCACCGGTACAAAATTTTGAAAATTTGCAAACTAAAAAACAGTTTCAAAAGTTCATTTTTATAATTGAAACATGTTTTCTAGATGTATAAAAGTAAGTTTTTAGGGTTTCCGTTGTTGTAATTACTTCAAAATTGTCAAAAATGACCAGCTCAGTAGTGCACGAAAATTCATCGGTACAAAATTTTTAAAATTCGCGAACTAAGAAATGGTTTCAAAAAGATTTTTTTTGGGTGAAACATGTATCTAGATGTATAAAACTAAGTTTTTAGGGTTTCCGTTGTTGTAATTAGTTCAAAATTGTCAAAAATGACCAGCTCGAAAATGCACGAAAATTCCTCGGTACAAAATTTTGAAAATTCGCATACTAAAAAATGGTTTCAAAAGTTTATTTTAATGGTTGAAACATGTTTTTAGATTTATAAAACTACGTTTTTACGGATTCCGTTGTTGTAATTAGTTCAAAATTGTAAAAAATGACCAGTTCGAAATTGCACGAAAATTAACCGGTACAAAATTTTGAAAATTCGCAAACTAAAAAATAGTTTCAAAAGTTTATTTTTATGGTTGAAACATGTTTCTCGATGTATAAAACTATGTTTTTAGGGTTTTCGTTGTTGTAATTAGTTCAAAATTGGCAAACATGGCCAGCTCGAAAGTGCACGAAAATTTACCGGTACAAAATTTAGAAAATTTGCAAACTAAAAAACAGTTTCAAAAGTTTATTTTTATGGCGAAACTGTAGGGATTTTCAGTGAATCGAATCACAAAAACCCATGTGAATCGGATCAATTTATGGATATTGCATATAATCTAAATTCACAAAAACCAAGCATGCTCCTATGAATTTAATGCAATTCGTGGATTATAGAGTTTACCTGAACTCCGTAGATTCTGTACCAATCTTTTGCGTTTGAATTCCAAACTTGAACTAACCTTGCGATTTAATTAAATCTGCAGAATATGAAATTAGAACACTAATTTCAAGATTTAATAAAAAGGAAAAACAAAGAAAACAAAGATCCTGTTCTCCAGATCAGATTTTCAGATCTGTATCTCAATGCTGTTCACATCTGCTACTAGTGAGGATTCCACAGATCTGTGTTGGGAAAATTATCAAAGTTTCCCTTCCCCAGTTGATAGCTTAGATCTTTTGATTTGGTGTTTAAGTGTTTTGGTGGATCAAATCCTAAGTCCTACCAGCGTCAGTTTGTCTCTAGAATAGCTCTAGTCTCAAATGTAAAGTCCTGTTTAGGTCTTTTGAGTTGTAAGTCGTAGCTGATCAAGACTCATGCTGACACTGTTCATCAGCATGAGAATCTCTTACCTGGTGAAGGATTTCACCAGCCGACGACTGACAGACCCATGCTGACACTGTTCATCAACATGGAGTCAAGAGCTAATGACTGGCTACTGTTCACCAGTTGGAAGGATTTCACCAGCAGGAGGCTGACAAATCCTACCAGCAGAATATGTGTTCTGGCTGACACTATTCACCAGCGGTGAAGCCACCAGTCATGGGAGATTCCAAGAAAGGGTTAACATCTAGACAAATTGGTAGACCTTGATTGTGCTAAGGAAAGTCACCAGCAGAGACTGCCAGCACAAGATCACCAGTATGTTCTACCAGTCGGAGGTTACCAGCAGAATTGAAGATTCGTTCTCCCAGAGTCTTAGAGACAAAAAGAAGATTCGTCTGAGGAATATACTGACAAAGTAAGACTTTAAGGAAGGATATCCTTAAAGTCTATCAGTTCAAGACACCAGTTGTGATTCCTCGTACTGACGAATAGAGCCGTTCTGACACAAAGAGGTCTGTGTCAGAAAAAGTGGACACAAGCATGGCACTTTCCGGAAATTCCTACCTGCCGCCGTCAGAAGGACATGGGAGGACAGAGACTTTTCCGGATGTGTCCAAACGGCTAGAATATTTGAATGGGATCCCTCGGCTATAAATACCTGGGATCCATCAACATTCAATGTTTTTTGGCCAACTCTTCACCTACCGAAAGACTGAAATTTATTACGCTCAAGCAAGTAAAAGCATACAACTTTCGAGGCCTTTCAAAAGGCTATCCGTGTGTTGATTTATTCAAACACGAGACTTCAAGCTTCCAGCTTGTAAGTTACAGACCTCGCTTGGTGTTCTTTCTCTTTCTGAGGAAGAACATAGCAGCTCTAGAGCCAGCCAGCTCTTGAGTTATTACGGGCAGTTTGCCGTAGAGGATTTACGTTCTTGGGAGAACTCAACACCCAACCAGTCAGAGGAGGAGATCAAAGTGACGTGCTCGCACTCCATCCATCTGACAAAGAGTTGAAGAAGGACAAGGACCGGGAGCGGTTGATCCAGTGGACTGGTAGACGGGGCTTCTACCAGCTGGAGATAGATCGTAGGACTCTTTGTACCGGATTACTCTTATAGTGAATTTCCAGTGAGTCGACTGGAGAGTGGACGTAGATCAGTTGATCGAACCACTATAAAAATCCTTTGCCTTTATCTGCTTTCAGTATCTAAATTTGTATTTGAAACCCAGCACTCAAGTGCTGGTGTATATCTGAAAACTGATAACTGTGCAAACTAGACTTAAAATATTCTAAGTGTTGAGCTATCAGCTGACCAGCCAGTCAGCCAGCCAGCTGAGCAACCAGCAGGACAGAGTGCAAGTTAGACTTATAAGTTCAATATTTCCGCTGCGTAACGTTATACACTCTGATAAACCGGGACCATCAATCTGTGATATAGGTCGGAGAAGAAAAACACTTCCTTCTCCCCTCTACAGGTGTCGCCCCTCTCTTTCTCTGATCTAGGGTTTTGACTGATTTGAATAATCACGAAAGTGGCTTGGGTTTCTGAGCGAGAGTGGTCTATTTATAGACCCAGGGTTTTATCCCTAATAGGTTACTGGGCCTTTTTTCAGCATATTCAATTGGGCCAGACCTGGGACCTAATGCAAATAATAAAGTGGGCCTATAAATTAATTAATTCCCATGTCCACAACCCAGGACACAATTAATTAATTAATGTTAATTCTTTTTCACCATAGAATTAATACTGACCTACCCCTTCATTACCACGTTATGAGAACGGGCTGCATTAATTGAGAATCCCCATATTTAAGGTTACCGGACATTCATTAATTAATCGAAGCTTCTGACAATCTCTATCTACAATTAATTAATATTTTATTATTCCTGAGTAGTACCACTCAATCTTTATCAATCGTGCCTGAACTTAATCAGCCTGCAGGACTTTGGCACGATGAATGTCATTGAGCTCCTCAAGGAATGTCCCCATCCTATTACTCGGATATGGTTACCTAAACTCAGTCTCAGGCGATACTACACAAACTGCTGTTACCCAAGATGCGAATATAAGAGCACGTTACTCAGGCTCTCTGCCATGGCAAGTCAAAGCAACAGTCAACCCGTGCAAACCCCTGAACCTTCGTTAGGGTTTGCACTCAATCAATATTGAGATTTTGTATTCGATGATGTCAGACAGTCGAATACATCTCACTTTAGTCCATCAATATGTCACCCTTGCGTACCAGCATGTCTAGTAATCAAGACATACTACTTATTCCGACGATGCCGCAGCTATCCGAACAGACGTATCCTCATACATTGTCTCGGCTGTGATCTACTACACGCCGTATGATCGTCCCTATCGTTGAGACAAGAGGATAATATTGTTACATACATGTAAGATTGTTTGACAGATAGGAGAAATAACCCGTTGTATACTCATTATAATAAATGCTTTCAGTATACAAAATCCATCGATCTCCCACTTATACTCAAAGCTTAACTAAGCTATTACAGAGTATACAGTCCGTCTATCTAGCCTGCTATCTCTTTAACCACTGTCAGTGGTCGGCATCTACCTCAGACCCAGCTCACGAATATGTCTTTCGTAAACTTTCTGTGGCAAGCTCTTTGTAAATGGATGAGCAAGATTGTCCTTAGTGTCAGTCTTCTTGATCAGCACATCACCTCTCGATACGATTTCTCATATGATATGGTACATTCTCTCTAAGTGTTTGCTTGCCCTGTGACACCGCGGTTCCTTTGAGTTAGCCACTACACCAGAGTTATCACAATAAATTGTGATGCTCCTCGGCAAACTCGGAATCACGCCCAACTACAAAAGGTAGTTCCTGAGCCATACCCCCTCTTTCGAGGCGTCGGAGGTGAAGACATATTCCGCCTCCATGGTGGAGTCAGCAATGCATTTCTGCTTTGAGCTCCTCCAAGATACAGCTCCACCTCCCAGGGTAAACACATATCCTGAGGTCGATTTCTTCTCATCCTGGTCCCCTTGGAAATCCGAGTCTGTATAACCCACAGGGCACAAATCCTCACTTTGATAAACTAGGCAGTATTTCCTAGTTCTCTTAAAATATTTGAGGATGTGCAATACCGCAGTCCAATGCGCCTGTCCAGGGTTAGACTGATATCTTGCTACCTTGCCAACGACATAACAGATATCAGGCCTGGTACACAGCATCGCATACATGAGCTACCCACTACCGAAGCGTATGGTACAAGACTCATCTCATCTTTCTCCCGCTGTGTCTCAGGACACTGCCCACTAGAAAGATGAACGCCATGTCCGAAAGGTAGCAAGCCTTTCTTGGCGAGTTGCATGCTGAACCGGGCTATCATAGTATCCACATAGGATGCCTGGGATAAGCTCAACATTCTTCTCTTACGATCCCGTAAGACCTTAATTCCAAGAATGTCGCCATCTTCTCCCAAATCCTTCATTTGGAACTGTTCGGATAACCAAACCTTGATTTCTAACATCAACATATTGTGCAGGGAAAACCACGCTCCCACTGACACAAAGTCTGGAAACACAACTTTCATTTTCCAACTGTGCAAATCCATAGGATTTAATCACATCATTTAAACGTAAGTTCCACGAACTCGAAGTTTGCTTAAGTCCATACAAGGACTTCCTAAGCTTCCAGACAAGATGTTCTTCGCCTTTGCATATGTGAGCCTCGGGTTGCTGCATATAGATGTCCCTACCTTGTTCTAGGTAACCATTTAGAAAAGCAGTTTTGACATCCATCTGCCAGATCTCGAGGTCCATATGCGCAGCTATGGCAAGGAGTATCCGGATGGATTTGAGCATGGCTTCGGGTGAAAAGGTTTCATCATAGTCAATACCCTCTTTCTGACTATAACCCTTTGCCACCAGCCTGGCTTTAAAAGCCGTAACCTTTCCATCTGCTCCTTTCTTTCTCTTGTATACCCATTTGCACCCTATGGCCCTAAAGCCATCCGGCAAATAAGTTTTCTGGTATACATCCATA
Source organism: Plectranthus barbatus (assembly GCA_026898455.1). NCBI lineage: Eukaryota > Viridiplantae > Streptophyta > Magnoliopsida > Lamiales > Lamiaceae > Plectranthus > Plectranthus barbatus. Next base: position 29,110 of record JAPKLW010003905.1, read on the forward strand.
GCAGTTATGGATTCAATTTCAGAATCCATGGCGACACGCCATTTTTCAACATCTTTGTCCTGCACTGCCTCTTTGTAAGTCAGTGGGTCAGAGTCCTTATGTCCGTCTTCCGGGCTCAAGTCCGATGACTCACCTACGAACATGTTCCTTTCTGGCAGGAAAATAACTCTCCCACTACGATGAGGCATCGGTGCCGTGTCAGTATTAGGTGCAGTGACTTGTGGTTCTGCACCTTGCACTGAAGAACGTGTCTGTGGTGCTGAACCTCTCACAAGTGCACCCACATCTACACATTCCTCTTCCCTTGGAATCGCATTCTCGTTTTCAATTTCTTGAAGAACGATATCACTTCTTGACTTGTGATTACTCACATACTCGTCCTCCAAGAATCTAGCGTTGGCATTAACAACGACTCTCTGACTCTCAGGACAGTAAAAGTAACCACCTTTCGTTTGCCTTAGATACCCTATAAACAATATTACTTTTGACTTGCTTTCTAACTTATCAGGTGCCTTCGATAGTACGTGTGCCGGACAGCCCCATACTCTAAACTTGCACACACTCGGTTTGTGACCAAGGAAGAGCTCAGAAGGCGTCTTAGGAACTGATTTAGAAGGCACCACATTTAACACATAAGCTGTTGTTTCCAATGCGCAGCCCCAAAACGAAATTGGTAAGTTTGCATAACTCATCATTGATCTTACCATCTCTAGAAGAGTCCTATTTCTTCTTTCAGCTACACCGTTTTGCTGGGGAGTACCAGGTGCAGTCCACTGGGATGTAATCCCGTTTTCTGACAAATACTGCAAGAACTCATTACCGAGGTATTCGCCACCACGGTCAGATCGCAGTGACTTGATAGTTTTCCCGACCTTTTTTTCTACCTCAACCTTGAACTCTTTGAATTTCTCAAAGCATTCAGACTTGTAGCGAAGCAGGTAAGCGTATCCGTACCTTGAGTAATCGTCAATGAAAGTGATGAAGTACTCGTACCCTCCACGAGCCTGCGTGGACATTGGTCCACATAAGTCAAAATGGATCAATTCCAACACTTCCTCTGCTCGAGACTGACTAGCATTGAAAGGCCTAGTTGACATCTTGCCCTCGATGCAGGATTCGCAGACTTGATAAGGTACAGCCCAGACTAAGTCTAATGTACCGTCATCTGCAAGTCGCTGAATCCGCTTCAAGCTGATGCGATCCAGTCTCAAGTGCGAGAGATATGTAAGATCCTCATCAAAAGAAGTAAGTTTTCTCTTTCTAGGATTATCAATTACGGATGAATTACATGAAATACTTGCGGAAGACTTACGATTACAATTAATAACATAGAGAGAATTATTCAGCATCCTACGACAGATAACACCGTTATTACCAATGATAGAAACACCACTATAAAAAATAACTGAATATCCATCGACGTAAAGTTTGGAAACTGAAATAAGGTTCCGCCGAAAATTCGGCACGTACAAAACATCTCTCAAAGTTAAAACAGATTCATCAAAGTACAAGGTGAAATCTTTAATGGCAGCTGCACTCACTTGTGTTGCGTTCTCCATTGAGATGGTAATCTCGTCATTCTTCAGCACCCTCCTCGGTGTGAACCCCTGCAAAATGTAACAAATATGATCAGTAGCTCCAGTATCCACTACCCACGAATGAGTAGAAACCGATGCTAAACATGTTTCCATTACAAATGCAAATGACGTACCTTGTCCTTTGCTTCCGCATGCATTCTTACTTGAAGTGACATCAACCCTCTTCATCTCATTTGACCTCCTCTCACGTGTTCTGCGATCAACCATATTCTTGCACACAGTATGAACCACATCTTTCAATGTGCTCATGCTGTGCTCAAGATCTGATAACTTAGAATCCCATGAAGGTACGAAAGATTGTCCTGCTTTGAGATCAGTAAGCAAATCTTTGAAAGAGTACTCACTTCTCTTAGCTACATCCTCCTTATAGTCATAGAATGAAAGCGGTAAAGAGTTCAGGATTATATCGATCTTAGCCCGATCAGTGATACATCCACCTCTACGTGTGAACTGATTCATGGTGTTATCCATCATCATCACATGCAGTGTCACCGAACTGCCATTAACCATTCTCTTACAGACAAGGTCTTTTACGAGATCACAGTTGATAGTTCGTTCCACTTCACCATACGTGGCCACTAAGTCCATCCAGATCGTAACGGAGCTACAATAGCCCATGTACTTGAGCTTTAGCTCTCTAAACATGTTATCTGAGATTAACTTGTAAGTAAAATCTTCAGATGCTACCCATCTGTCATAGAACTTCTTCTCACGTCTAGAGACTTTATGGTAACGTGGGGCAAGTGGCATCATAGTAAGAACAAACATGTGTTGCTTAATCAGGAGAATATACTCAATGCAGTATCTCCATTCATGGAAGTTTGGACCAGTTAGAGGATTGAAAGCAAGTAAATGATCGACAGTAGACATAAACATATCTGAAACAATAAAGAATCTTAAATAAGAACATACATGTAGAACTTCGAAAACAAATGCATTGAAAACCTTTTAATAAATCAAACACAAATGTTTTTCACTAATTGCCCGAGAGTTCCGACCGCAAGCGACACTCGTAGACGTTTACGATGTCACCCTCAACCAGAACTGCGGGTTTTAAGCCCTAATTCATTTAATTTCACTACCATGTCAGGAACCTTTTGACACTAGAAATTAATAATTAGTGAAACCTTAGACCAAACCATCTCTCAAGAACAGGGATGCAATTCTAGCATTATATTCTAAGATGCTTCTAAGCCATTAACCACAAATTTAACTCCGGCCAGAAGAGACAGTTTAGCATGGCACGTAACCATACCGCACAACCCTTAAAGCTTTTGTTATCTATAATTTAAATCAATCCTAGAAAGTGCACAAAAATTCATTGGTACAAAATTTCAAAAATTCGGAAACTAAAAAACGGTTTTAAAAAGTTCATTTTTATGGTTAAAATATGTTTCTAGATGTGTAAAATTAAGTTTTTTGGGTTTCTGTTGTTGTAATTAGTTCAAAATTGTCAAAAATGACCTGCTCGAAAGTGCACGAAATTCACCGGTACAAAATTTTGAAAATTCCCAAACTAAATAATGGTTTCAAAAGTTCATTTTTATGGTTAAAATATGTTTCTAGATGTGTAAAAGTAAGTTTTTAGGATTTCCGTTGTTTTAATTAGTTCAAAATTGTCAAAAATGACTAGCTCGAAAGTGCACGAAAATTCACCGGTAAAATTTTTTGAAAATTCACAAACTAAAAAATGGTGTAAAAAGTTCATTTTTATGGTTAAAATATGTTTCTAGATGTGTGAAAGTAAGTTTTTAGGGTTTCATTTGTTGTAATTAGGTCAAAATTGTCAAAAATTACCTGCTCGAAAGTGCACGAAAATTCACCGGTACAAAATTTTGAAAATTCGCAAAGTAAAAAACGGTTTCAAAAGTTCATTTTTATGGTTAAAATATGTTTCTAGATGTATAAAAGTAAGTTTTTAGGGTTTCTGTTGTTGTAATTAGTTCAAAATTGTCAAAAATGACCTGCTCGAAAGTGCACGAAAATTCACCGGTACAAAATTTTGAAAATTCGCAAACTAAAAAACGGTATCAAAAGTTCATTTTAATGGTTAAAATATGTTACTAGAAGTGTGAAAGTAAGTTTTTAGGGTTTCTTTTGTTGTAATTAGTTCAAAATTGTCAAAAATGACTAGCTCGAAATTGCACGAGAATTCACCGGAACAAAATTTTTAAATTCGCAAACTAAAAAACGGTTTCAAAAGATCATTTTTATGGTTAAAATATGTTACTAGATGTGTAAAAGTAAGTTTTTAGCGTTTCCGGTTTTGTAATTAGTTCAAAATTGTCAAAAATGATCAGCTTGAAAGTGCACAAAAATTCACCGGTATAAAATTTTGAAAATTGGCAAACTAAAAAACGGTTTCAAAAGTTCATTTTTATGGTTTAAATATGTTTCTAGATGTGTAAAATTAATTTTTTAGGGTTTCCGTTGTTGTAATTAGTTCAAAATTGTCAAAAATGACCTGCTCGAAAGTGCTCGAAAATTCAGCGGTACAAAATTTTGAAAATTCGCAAACTAAAAAATAGTTTCAAAAATTCATTTTTATGGTTGAAACCTTTTTCTAGATGTAC
>JAPKLW010003906.1:0-30453 GCA_026898455.1 Plectranthus barbatus
ATAAGTAGCTACTGGGGAAAGGAAACTTAGCCAAATTTCCCAACAATATCTTTAGGTTGATGTGCAAAAATGGCTGCTAGCACTAATTCTTATGGCATGTCACCATTTAATGGTAAAACAGGCTTTACAATATGTAAATAAAAAATCAAATGCATTTTAACTCAACAAAAGGTTATAAGAGCTATAACTGCTACCTATCTTGATACTGATACCCCTGCACAACGTGTTGAAATTGATGAATTAGCCTGTTTTAACATAATTTTGAATTTGCCTGATTCAGTTTTGAGGAAAGTAGGTGAAACTAAATCTACTAAAGAGTTGTGCGATAGATTAGAAACTTTATATACTGAAACATCTCTCCCCAGTAAGATGTACTTGCTTGAAACCTTTTTTAGATTTAAACTAGACCTAAATAAGGACAATGATGAGAATATTGATGTTTTTAATAAACTGATTCAAGATATTAAGCTAACAGGTGACCAACACATTGATGAATATGCTTCTATTACTTTATTGAACTCAATTCCTGATTCTTATAATGATGTCAAGTCTGCAATTAAATATGGTAGAGATACTGTGAATCTTGAAACTGTGATGAGTGGTTTAAAAAGCAAAGAGCAGGATTTAAAAAGGGGTAGAAGTAGGAATAGGAACAATAATGAGATTCTCTATGATAGGGGAAGATCTAAAAGCAAAAATGGTGGTAATGGCATAAATAATGAACAAAGTAATACTAGGGAAGGCAAGAAAGTCCAAAATGATAGGAGATATAGATCTAAGTCTAGAAACAGAGGTAGAAGATGCTATAATTGTGGAAACAATGTACTAAACCTAAGAAGGAGAGGGGTGAATGCAGTAATAGCAATGCTAGTTCAAGTAATAGTGTTAATGTTGCCCCTAGTGATAACTAAGGTGATAACACTATTTGTTCTGTTGTGATCCTTATTTATGAAGTTGGATCTAATATGGTTATGTTGCTTGGTTTTTTATAGTTACAATATTTGTTCGGCTATGTTATTGGTTTTGTTATGTTGTTGGTTCTATTGTGGGATAATTGGTGCTGTTGATTTGAGGTGATTTTAAATAAATGTCCACACTTTAAATAGAATGAACACATTCGTGATGCATTTACTGTGCGAAATGAGTTTTAACATATTTGAAGTTGTTTCTTGAAACTGTGTTGGCTGATGTTTCAGAATTGCAAGCTATAGATCAATGTTGTACATTTATTATAAAAACCATTTTGCTTTACAGTCAACCCTATCTACAGTCATGCATTCAGATTCTTTACAAAAATCACTTTTTTGTCCATGCATTGCGTTCTTTACAAAAAGCACTTTTTATGCTTTACAAAAAAAAAAATGGCAGATGATGACAACAAAATATCAATTCTTCACCTTGCATCCCATAAATGTTATCATAATCCCCAAACCAACCATGAGCCCTTCAATTCCATTTGTATGACTAGCTTGTATTAAGAAGTGTAGGGATTACTGTTTGTGAACCGAATCATAAATCCATTAACCCACACCGTTCATGGATTTTGAAATAATTGTCATTCAATGGAAAGACTTATGCATGCTCCTATGAATTTAATTGCAATAATTTTAAGGTTACCTTTTGAATATGTAGAGTCTGGATCTGAACCGTGTTGAATCTGAATCCAATTCCATCACGCAAACAATTTGAATCTGCAGAAAGAGAATTAAATATATTTCAATTTAATTCAAGATTCAAATTGAAAAGAAAGAAAGAAACCTTATTCTCCATATCACGTCTTCAGATTTGTATACATTTGCTATTTCAATCTCGCAATTGGTGAGGATTCCATGAGCTTGCACTGCACCGGACAAAGTCGAATATTCTTCTCCAAGGGATGTAGTTGGTGCCACCCATTTCTCTGCCTCAAAGGTTTCCATTGTTGTGACTTAACTTATGAAATCTGAAGAGAGAATAAGTTATTTATACTATTAGGGTTAAAGCCCTAATGTGCTCCCTTAAGCAATTATATTGGGCCAGACTGAGACTTGATGCAAATATTAATTAAGTGGGTCTATGAATTAATTAATTCACATGTCCACAACCCAGGACATATATAATTAATTTCCATAAGAAATTAACACTGACCTACCCTTTTATTACCACATTATGAGAAGGGGTTGCATCGACTCGGTGAATCCCCATATTTAAGTTTACTGGACATTCATTAATTAGTTAAAGCTTCTCACAAGCTTCACAGAATTAATTAATATCTTATTATCCTAAGTAGTACCACTCAAATATTATCATATGCGCTTGAACTTAACCAGCCTACAGAACTTCAGCACAACGAACCTTATTGTGCTCCTCATGGAATATCCTTATCTTAATACTCGGATGTGGTAATATAACTCCGATCATCAGAATGCTCTACACAAGCTGCTGTCACCCAAGATTCGGACATACGAGCACGTTAATCAAGCTCTTCACCATGGCAAGTCAAAGTAACATATAACTCGTGCATACTTCTGAACCTTCGTTAGGATTCTGATAACTCTAGTAAAGAGTTATTACTTCTACTCTAATTAGGTTAAATATGTCTAGAATTAGGTCAATTAAGTAGGATAAGTAGTAAAATTTAGATTAACTTGTTTATATGTCTTATCTTTGTCTATTAGGTGTTGTTTAGTTTAATTTATGAGTTTTTGCAAAGAATTGTTTAAGTGTTGCCACAAGTTTTATTATGTTGGAGCCTAGCAAAAGCATGCCAAGAGGAAGTGTTGCTGCAGCATGGGAACCGCATGACTTACCTTCTGAAAAAGCAATTCTGAGACCACCTGCAAACAAGATCTTCACACTTTTCAGATTATGTCTCAAAAGTTGGACAAGTGTCAACCGTGTAAACTGCCAGAGTGGAAGGCAAGATGAAAGACCACGTGTAGAGCAAAGATGGAGTAGAGCTGAAAAGAGGAAGATATTTTAGAAGGATAGAGATGGGATATACACACACGAACACATTGATAGAAGGGCGTGCAAGAGAAGCAAGAGGAGTTCATGCGCAATTAGAGCTGAGAACTGTGTGATCAAGGATTTGTCTTGATTTTATTTTGAATTTAAACAAATTATTTTGTGTTAGAGAATGGTTAGGAAGATGAACATGATGACCATTTTCTATTTTCTTATTCCGAACATGAGCTAAACTTTTATGTTTAGGTTTTTGATTTGTTTATCTACTTGAATATATTTTAAAGTTTGTTCTTGCTTAAAATCTGGTGTTTGGTTATGGTTTTGGTATGTTTGATTCCTTGAACATGACAGTGGGAAGGAATATCTCATCTAGGGAGACTGAAAGGAGATCTAGGACTAGGAAATCATAATTAACCTTGATTCTTGTGTAGACATACAAAGAACTTAAGGCTTGTTAAAAGACCCCTGTTTTGATTTATTGTATTTGAATATTAAATCTTACATAGACATATGAAGATTGATAAGAAGATGCAGATCTAATAGTGTGAAAACATGCTAGGCACTTAAGAGTGGTTACAAGACCCAGAGCCGATGCTTGAACTATGCTCTAGCATATAGGAAAGTGGATAAACAAAAGTTGACAACCTAAGTGTGTTTTCTCTCCATGTTAAACCATAGTTCTAAGATTTTTATAATTATAATTTGGGAAGAACAATTGTTAATCATTTCAGCTTCAATTGGTTTTATTATTTACGCATTTCTACAGTTTTAAGTTTAGAAAAGCACCAACAACCCTTATTTACAAACAATATTACGTGCACGACTTACTTTCACTCCCTTGGGTACGATATCTGGACTTTGATCTATATTACTTATTAGACTATGTGCACTTGCGTATTAAATTATAACACATCATAGCACACAACAAGTTTTTGGCGCTGCTGCCGGGGAGTGATTGATATTAAGTTTGAATGTTGTTATATTGTTTGCTTTTACATGCATATTTAGCTGACTGAAGTTGCTGGAAACTAAATATTTTGTGTAATTGTAGGGATGCTAACTGTGTATGAGTGAGGAAGTTAAGAGAGAACTATTTTCATTTGAGGACATACAAGGATTTGAGGACAAATCCTTTTGAAGAAGAGGGGAATGATGCAGATCGCGGTGGAAGATTAATTGGAGAATTAATTTCGAGCTTTGATTTAGTTTTAAAATCAATTTCAAATTTCTAGATGTTTAGATTTTATTTTATTACAAAGATATCAAGATATAGTTGTTGTATATCTTGATACATTTGATATAGTTTTTAGATTTATTTTCATAGTTAGATTAAGTTTAGAGATTTGATTTTCTCTCTATAAATAGGCCTTCGTATTTCATTGTAATTCAGTTTTTAGTTCAATAATAATTTTGTGAGTTATTTCTCCAATTTTGAAAACTCGTGAATTTATGTGGATTACCTTGAAATGCAAAATTAACTTAAAAATCCGACTTTCACATCCATTTGTGGTGTCTTCACTATATCCATCGTTGTTGAGGAGTTGTTTGTTGGGTCGTAGGGGTTCGTATCGTCCTTGCCTACGGTTCTCTAAGGGTCGACTTCAAAGTATTGGATTTTCCCCATTATATTAAGTTGTCAATTTGCTTCCGCGTCGCGTTCGAGTCATTTCAGTCGAGTTCCTGAGCTGCAATCTAAACCTTCCCGACGATGATCGTATTATTTCTTTTCCGTATCATTAGGGTTGTGCATGGTTATGCATGAAAATGCATGAGCTTGTATTTTGTAGTTCCTGCTTCTCGATAGTTTAAGAGTTGTTAGAATGTGTCAAGTTAGATAGTTTCATGTTTGTTAGACAAACAAAACCAACTGCATTGTCACTACTAGAAATTATGCATGTCCCGACAGTATCAAATGTTGTTAATTAATGGCTATCTTGACACATATAGCTATCCTAACAGTCACACATCCTGTTGTCCCAAAAGGTGTCATAACAGGGTGGGGGTCATATAACAACAGTAAGGGTGTCATTATAATCCAACTATTTCTCACAAATATACATGTCATGATAATGCATATAAAGTAACAAAGTTCGTTGTCATTATAACCCATCCACTTCTCACGGGTTTACCTGTTGGGAAAATAAAATTAAATTAACAAGTTCTACTGTGAGTAAAGATCATCTACATGACAAATTTACTAGTTGGGAAAATGTATCTAAAATGACACTTACACTGTGGGCAAAAATAATATAAACTAACAAACTTCATTGTGTGCAAAGTTATTTTTGCTAAAAACAGTGTCATTAAAGGTCATGTTTATCAAATACACATTTCATAAATTCTTATTCAATCTAAACATCAATAAAAAAATTAAGCAATTCAACAAATGACATTCAAATAATATTTACTATAAAATCCAAGTAATTTGACAGGGTTTTCATAAAGTTACAAAAGTACTTGCATCCCAAATTAAAAAATAGGAAATATTTTCCAAAGTTCTAACAAAAGAATAGTCATCCACGCATGTATATCTTTCATCATGTGCTAATAATGTCCTTGCCTCGTCCATTTCCTTCTTCAGCCTTGCAATAACATAGACATGTAGCATCATGCTGCAAGGGATGGAGTAAATCTTAGTAAACATTTAAAAAAATCTCTATTTTCCAAAAAAATTAAAAAATTATATCTGATACATGGCATGACTTAGTCCTTGCCTAGTTGTATGAAACTGTTGCTCCAATGCAAAATATGATAGCATCAACCGTCATATCCTTAATTTGAATATTAAAAAAAACACAAACATGAAATTTCAAATTAAAATCTACTATTTCTGAGCTGATTTGTCAATGAAACTAAGACAAAATAGGTAAAACTAGGAATATAATTAAAAACAGTGCAAATAAAATCCCAAAAGATCGATAATTACCTCCAACTGGCTAAAAGATATGTATCATCTAGAAAATATTTGAATGAATGATCTACTTGAAAAGTTCTCTCACTGGTTTCAATAAAAGCAACCTGTGAGTAACCAAATAATAACAGTCTCATTTCATCTTAAGACTCGATTCTTCATTTATGAACAAATTAATTTTACTATGCATGGTGACTGATTATGAAATAATAATGTTAATGAACATATACACACAAAAAATCAAAATGCACTGCAAGAAATGTACTATTTTCCTCAATGTTGTACTAATTTAGAATAAGGAACAATAAAAGTTAGTTTCAAGTGAAACAAATTGAGATTCATGGTTAAACCAGAAGCATGATGCCACTACAATCTAAAATACTGAAAGATGTAACCAAAGACACGCAGTAGATGCAACTCAATGTCACACAAAGCACTAGAAAAATTCTCTCTATCACAAAAACACATCAAACGTTAGTAAATTATGTGTGTATGAGAGAAAGAAGGACAAAGTTTTATGTACTCTTTTCTAGAGGTGGCAGTGCAACTAATCATGTAACATGCATCCAAAATACAAGAAAATACAAAAAAAAGAGAGAGAGAGAGAGAAACAGGGGACAATACTTGATGGAAGGAATGTTGATGAAGTGACTAGTGTCATGGGCTCAGCTTTGTTGGGAGATACAAGAATGGTGCCTTGTTTGGAAGCAGTCATGTCGGTGATAGCACCCGACCAACCAACTCCAACTGATTGGGATATAGCTGCAGGGTGATTTACAACAAAACTCTCCAGAATAAAAGGCTTAGGTGTCGACTTCAACTGGAGCTGCAGGGGTGGTTGCATTCCCAGCCAAAAGCATAATCCCCTGAGCGTGTATATATACGAACGAAGATTGAGCGACTGATAGAAACTAATACCATATATATAATACAAGATATGTATGTATGCATGTATGTATGTATATATATACCTTTTCCGCAGAAACATTAAACTGTTATAGAATATGGTCAACCGCGAAGGAGCACCTGAGATGTTGGTAGCATTCCTGCACCACAGATATATTCAGTTGAGCATTTCAAGATCAAGAGAGACAAATTTTATGCCAGCTATAATATATTCACCTCAAATAAATAGTTCCCACAACTGGGATGGCAGAAGAAATGGAAAGTATCGCATGGTGTGCAGCTGTAGCTACTGCAAAGGGGTGGTGAAGAGAAGAAGTCATCATCTTCGTTTGATTGGTAAAAGCATTAGCATGTGAATTGTGATGGTTTGTTACCGTGTGTCTGGCTCCTCCTTGGTTAATGTTTTTCTGAGCATCAACAACAAAACTTCAAAACATGCACCAATAGTAGTAGATATGTAAACTACAATGTAGAGAAAGAGGAGAGAGTTGAAGAAGGCAAGGCCATAAGCAACCTGCATAGAAGATTTGTGATGAGAGTGAATTAGTGTGGTGGTTATTGTGACCAGAACAGCTGAAGCGAGGGAGTCGAAACCACTCTTAGGCTTATCGATCGACATCTACTGAGGATGAGCACAAGCCTTGTCTGAAAATGGCCACTACATTGCTTTATGAAGAAAACTTGCTTTATGCAAAATCACATCGATCAATTCAGTGAGAAAAATTACAAAGGAATGTTAATTCAGAAACAGGTGAAAAAAATCTCACAATTACAACATCAAATTGTAGAAAGACTAATGAAACCCAATTTAATGCACTCTAACAAAGCTGATAAGACAAATTTTTGTTGAACAACCTAAGCTGAAAACAGAGGTAAATATTTATCTCCCACACAGTAGATGCTCCAAAACTATGATATTAAATAAAGAAAATAAATCTCTGCTAAAAAAAATAATAAATAAAATTAAAAATTTCAACTCCAATTGACAAATTCCTCTGCGTTTCTTAGATTATCTAAGACGTGAACGAGTAAGTAATTTTATTATTAAAAATTGGTTTATTAAGCATCAGAAGACACATTACCTCATTGACTGATCTGGCATAGGCATCTTCAGTTGTTCTTCAGTTTCAACAATCAAACCTTTTTACCTGAAGAGTAGTGCAATTACAACACGAATTCGTTCGGTAAGTCAAGAAGAAAATGAGAAGATTCATAATTGCATAAATAGAAAATAGGATTTAGGGTTAACAAGTGAAATTGCAGTACAAGAGGACGAGGATAATTTACGAGGGTTGGTGCTTGTGGCATCATGAACGACATTAATCGAGAAGCACGATCGCTCTGTGGCCTAGAATGAATCATGGTTTCTAGTTTCTGCAACATTGTCGAACCGACGGTTCCCCGGAATCAGATCTAGAATATTGGTGTTTTTTTCTTCTAAGGCGTCAAATACTAACACGTATGGGACAAAAAAATAATTACTTTTATTTAATTGAGTTTTCTTAATATTATAAATTAGAATAAATATGTTTTCCAAACACTATATCTTGTCACCTAAAGCTTTGGTGGGAAAATATAAATTTTACCCCGCTCTTTTTATTTATTAAAATACTCCGTTTTCCTAACACCATATATATTCTGTCAGCTAAAATATGTATAAAATTTTATATTATTTTTTTAATTAAAAAATTAGTTTTTACCTATTTAACATTAACTTTTTGTGACACTGTTGTAATATATAGAGTATGATAACAAATTTGGAACCATGTCATTAAAGAGGTGTCATGATAGACTAAATTTCTTGTAGTGTGTATCTATAGATATGAGGAAGAGAGCTCACATGTAACAACTCAAACTTTAACATCATTAAATAAGAGGATCTACATGTCTTAAAAAGCCTGTGTCTATTCATGAAAGAATTAAATCCTTTTATCAATAAAATTTTCATAACTAACATCAAAGACTCAACAAAAGGACATACTCATTCATATGACTATATGAGAATGACTTCGATGCTTGATAACGAGCCAATGATCACGCACGCAACCCTAGATCTAATCTAAGTCCCAAATAAACTAAACCACAACAAATAATATTTGCATCACATAAAAGCCAAGGATTCACATTGACGGACTAAATGAGCTAATTTTGAATTGTTTTGTTGGAAACTAAAATCACCAACCTTATTTAATATCTATACTCTAGGGTTGGTGTCCCTTCCATCTATTGAGCTTGGAATCATTTTTTGTAGTTAATTTACTCTTATATACTCTCTCCGTCCTTTGGTATTAGTTCCATTTGCTTTTGACACATTTACCAATGTTTGTGAGTATAGTAGAATTAATATTTTATTGGTGTGAGGAGATTTTTTTTCCATTTTAGAAAATGAGACTAATTCCGCAAGACAGACGAAAATGGGACTAATGCCAAGGGACGGAGGAAGTATAATGTTTACATAAATTAAACCCAAAATGGGAGAATCACAAACACCATGAATGAAATTCTTGGGCTAAAAGAAAAATAAAACAATAAAAGAAAAAATCGCCATCACAAACGATTATAGAAATAATACATTAATTTTATACTCGAAAGAAAAAAGAAAAAGAAATATCCAACAGTTGCAGAGCCCCCGCCGGCAGGGCCGTTTGCCCTTTTGAAAATAGACCCTAGCGCCTCCCCTCCATGGTTGAGATCGATGCTCGATTTGAATTCATCAATCCCCAATAGTTTTCACCATTTATCTATGTAATTATGAGAGACGATGATGCCCTACCCGTATCCACGCCCACTTCGTCATCCAAATCTTTTGTGCCGTCGTCGTCGTCGAGGAAGGACGCTTCCTCGGACTCCTCCGCCTGTTTCGGCCGCGGCCGCTACAAGTTCTGGGCTTTCGCCGTCATTTTGATGCTTGCATTCTGGTCCATGCTCACCGGCACTGTTTCCCTCCGCTGGTCCGCTAGAGATCTCGACGATAGCTTCACCCAAGACTATCACTCCCCCTCCGCCGATGATCTCGACGTTCTCGTAACTCCTCTTCCCCTTCGCACATTGTTCTTTCAAATACAATTAAACCCCCTTCATGCTGCATAAATCTATTAGTGAAATCAGGAGTTAGTTTATCTGGTAGTTGTCTAACCACTTAGTCTGAAATCTGGATTATGGAGAATTATTCAAGTATATAAATTCTTGAATTTCCAGGTCAGTTCTAGATCAGGATTATTGAGAATAAACATGCTTTTCAATTTCTAGCTTGCTTGTATGTGATGGTGGAGAGATTGAAGTCTCTGAACTTCTTCCACAATCTATTGGTATAGGATATGGAGGAGAGGGAGAAATTGGTGAGGCATATGTGGGATGTGTATACCAACAGCCAGCGGATGAAACTTGCTGGCTTTTGGCAAGAAGCCTTTGTGGCTGCCTATGAGGATTTGACGAGTGAGGTTCCTGAAGTTCGGGAGGATGCTATTTCAGAGATAGCTAGGATGTCCGTTCGCTATTTGGATCTCACCCCACCCCCACCTGGACGATATTCTTCCTTGTCATTGGTCAGTTCACTGCTTTGAAATAGTTTATGATGAAACATAGCTCATTTGCTTTTGTTGCATATGTTCTTTGAGTGTTTTTAAATCTGATTGGGATGTCAAGAATCCCTTTAAAACAAGCTAATTGCATATGGCAGTCATCTAAGAACCCATGATTTTTACTGAACATTAAGTTGCTGTTTATTGGAATGTATTAGCTTTGGTTATTTGTAGTTTTTCTCCTGAACTAGCCTGTACTATGGTTGGTCAAGAATATTAGGAGATGTTGAATGCTATATTGTTCTATTGCCTGTTACAATCACTATAACTATCATAGTTAGTTGTGCTCTGCCTGAATGGTCTGGTGGTAATGACTGATGAATCAATATCAGAATGCAACGATGCTTTTAATGACTGCAAAAATCTCACTATTTGGTTCTTGGGGGCAGATTTACTTTCCTAGGTTAGCGTTCTTTAACATGACTTGAGATTCCTGTACTTTTGAATTACTCACAGCCTTGGCTGCATACATTAAGTTATATTTCTTAATAAGTTCTGTTTTCTGAAGAGATGGATGTTTCGTTTTCTTAAAACTAGGAGAATGAGTAACTGATAAATTTATGTCTATATGGCATTATACTCTGTTAATAAAGTGTTATCCATTTAATTTTTCTTGAGTTCTTGATAGTAACTTGAATAGTTATACACGTTGGGATTTTTTGGCAATGCTTCTGTTATTTTCACTTTTTACCTTTTCAGTCTTAGGGATTCTACCCGAGCCATGCCAGACCATCTTTTCTTGTAAACTTGACCAAGTGCAACCCATATCTCCTTTTGACCATTTTAGTTCATTGTGTGATGAATACCACAGAATGGCAGAGAATAGAAAGACTGTGTGCTCACTGCTCAATCAACTGCATTATCACTACCCTCACTGCTCTTCCAATTTCTTATGAAGGATATTTTACGAAATAAGGTTCTAAAAGTTTTCCATCTTGGTATGTTGCCGCCATTTTAGGACAATAGGGAAAAAAGATTTGATTGTTACCGAAACCATGCACCACAAACATATTTTAGCTTTCCATTTTCTTCTTTTAATAGAACAAGATTGGGTTTACTGGTGGTCACTGCTAAAGATTGGAACATATCACAAAATAGAATATGTTAACTAGTCATGAATGGATATAATGTACATCTCACGAAAAAGGCCGGTAACTTTTCGCAGTTGTACTAATATATAACACCTCCTTCTGTATGTGGACCTTTCCCCTCTATTGTATACACGTTTCTTGATATTCGTTGGATATGTATATTTTTCTCTGTCAGGGCTTACAGAATTTGAATATAAAGAATATAAAGCAAACATAGCCAAGGCAGTCATCCCAGCAGCAGGTAATTAGAGTTGAAGATCATGAGGAATATTCAGAGCCTGCAACTTGTTTATTGCTTCATAGCATATGCAGTCGCATGGGCCGGAAGAGGCGTCGTGAGGAGATGCTGTAATTTCTTATTTTCGCAACAGAGATAACTTTGTAGTTTTTTTTTTTTGAACCTTTTTGTGATACCATGTTTCAATATGATTTGAGCAAAACTCTCTAATTCTTTAATTCATGAGAGTAGTGTTTTGGCTTTCCTTTTTGTTCTGGACCTTCTTCAAATGCATCAAGAATCCCATTTTTGCTTGACATTTTGTTGTACAGAAATTAGGAAAGGGGAAGCAGTGCACATTTTCCGAAAATAAAAGTGTTGTAGCCTATCGACACCTTTTGACCCGCGAAGAATTGAGCCTTTCTCAATTCAGTTTTATTATAAATATTGTAACTTAATTTTTTAAAAATAAGGATGTCATGCAATTTTATTTTTATTTTTAAATACGAGGGTTTCATTCAGCATCTTCTACATCACATGGGATTTTTATTAATGCTTATGCATGCATGTGAAAAACAGTGCATTATTATATTTCTTAGCTAATTTTTGTGTTAAAATACAAATACTTTACAACATTCAACAAGCTTCCATCATGAAAATGAGAAACTGACGAATAATAACGTTTACTATAATAGTCTAATGTTCACAATTTAATTCAAATACTTAAAATTAGACATAATAAATATAGAATAAAGTGAATAATAATATATAAAATTTGTGGCTTAAAACAAGACAATATCAGAGAACCCGACTATATTTAGATTAGGC
This sequence comes from Plectranthus barbatus, assembly GCA_026898455.1. Classification (NCBI taxonomy): domain Eukaryota; kingdom Viridiplantae; phylum Streptophyta; class Magnoliopsida; order Lamiales; family Lamiaceae; genus Plectranthus; species Plectranthus barbatus. Next base: position 12,481 of record JAPKLW010003906.1, read on the forward strand.
AGAAACTTGTGTCTGGTTTCTTGGATTTCAACAATTTTTTTTTAATGTTAGGCTGTTTTGTTGGCAATCCCTTCGAACACAAGAAAGATTTCCACCTATTTTCTTGAAAATGCAATGGCCATTTTTCAAACATCAAAAACCAATATTTGCCCCTGTGCATGGAACAGAGCCAGCAGGAGACGAAGGGCTGTATCGTAAATCGATTGATTTGGCCGCGACAAAACCAACATACGATTAGCATGAGCAAGAATTTCTGCTGCTGTCAGAGAAAATCGTTTCGTTGAATGAATGTGTGGGATGATATATAATCCGGAGAATTTGAGAGCAAATGTGGGTGAAGAAGAAATGGAGGAGTTGGTCAATAGCGAGATGGAGATGAAGAAAAGCGAGGAAAGAGGCAGGAGAGCGGAGATGGGTGGGGCTGAAAATGGCGAAATAAGCAAGAATGCGGCGGCGGCGACGATGATTGGTGCTGGGTATGATAAAAACATGCCCCCAGACGATGACTGCTGCCCCATTTGCTTCGATGACTTCCGCTTTCCATGCAGGACTACCTGCGGGCACTGGTTCTGCTGTAAGTTTCAATTTTGTATGTCATTTTCTTGCAATTTGATGTTTCCATGGATAACAGAATGAGGGATAGACAGTAGATGATACTCCCATGTTCATCAATCTTGAATTGCTTACAACCTTTGCAATTTGTTTTGAGTTTTGGCAAACTTGACATGGGCTCTTGCCATTTCACAGCCAGCTGCTTTCTGGAGCTGTGGAGATACCAAGCAAATTCCAAGCATTGCAAATGCCCTATATGCGGATGCCTAATACTCAACCTAGTTCCCCAATCATCTGTCTTGATTCATCAAGGAGAAGAAGTTGGTAAAATCCTCAGAGACATCCAACTATACAACAGCACAAACATTGGGGGCTTGTCCTGCCTCCTGATGGTATGGTGTAGTCGGGCACATTATTTGAACTTGCAATTTCCTCCATTTCAGCAGCTGCTTCATGTTTGATGCAGAGAGCAGCGGCGGTGATCAGGAGAGGGTTGTGGGAGAATCTCAACTTAACAATGCTGGAATACATATGCAACTCCATGCATAAAATTGGTGTGAGTTGTTTGCTTACATTTGATTTGAATCTGCATAGTTTCTAAGCTTATGAGGTTATAATGGTTTTGATTGCTTGCAGCTGGTGTTGGGCATTGTGTACGAGGTTTTTGAGTTTCAGTTCTTCCCAAATGGTAAGAATTCGTGAGCCTGCTTTTCTTTTATGTTAAAAGCTTGGTGATTGTCTGACAGCGTGAGTTTTAAATTAATGCATTCTGTTTGGACGATAGGAGGGCTGGGGATCGCGGTGTGGTTCGATATGTGCATGTATGGTGTTGTGATGTTCCTGCTGTGGCAAAGATGGATCACCGCCATGAGAAGATTGCCTTGACTGGACTGCTTCATTTTCACCACTCTAACTTGTAGTCTACCGCAGATTCATCTTTTCTCTAGTTTAATATATTTTTTATGAATATGTTAAGGTTGTAATTTGTTAGTCAATAATGAAAGATTGTGAGAATCCAATATAAAATTTAAATGTGTGTGTGTAAAGGTTAAGAAGAAAAAAAAGGAAGAGTGAAAAGGGGGGCAAAGAAAAGACAATTGCATGGCAAGATGATTCTGTTCCCTTGGATTCTCTCACCTCATTCATGCATCTTAAATCTTGTTTCATTATTCACTTTCTTCAACATTTCTACAGAATTGGATTTTTCTTTCACAAAACTTGTACACAACATGCTTGTAAGCATAAAGTGATACAAAACTTCCAGCTTGTTTTCACATTTCCTTGATTTGAAAAACTTATTTTGGGTTTTTTTTACTAAAATGGTATAAGGGAAAAAGGTAGGTAGGAAATAAAATTTGGAATTTATATGGTGGTATTGTTTGGACATATAGAGACGGCAAAATGTGGGGCATACATTGCTTCCAAATGCCCACCAACCTCTCATTCCATCTCACACACTACTGCACTTAGCCTCTTACTCAATTTTACTTCATCAACACAAATATATATATATAGGAGAAATCATGTAAAAAAAATCATCAAGTGAGAAAAAAGAATGAATTATGTCCATGAGATCTAAAAAAAATCAATAGTTGATATTGAATCAAGCAACAACTAAAATGCAATCAAGCAACAAAATAATGAAGCAACAACTAAAGCACAATCAAGCAACATTGCAATCAAGCAACGACCTAAATACAATCAAGCAATGCCGTGAATGCAATAAAACATCTTTCTCACTTTTTCATGTTAAGAGTTTTCTCGCTTGATCCGCTCTGTCTATATATATATATATATATATATATATACCAATTTCATGCATTCAAAGAAAACAGAGCAGTGCCACTATTGATTTATCATCACTATTTTGTTTTAAAAAAAAAAAAAAAAAAAAACTGTTATGATAATAAGTCATGAAATTGGTTAATAGCATGATTTATAAAAGATGAAAAATAAGAAACAGAGAAATAGTTGGAAAATGGTAGGCTGGGCAGACTTAGTCTCTCTCTTCTCTCTCTCTCTCTGGCTGTCTCATGTCTGTCTGTCTCTCTCTCTCTCTCTCTCTCTATATATATATATAGTAATACTGCAGCAGCAGCTTAGACACAACAATGGGTAAACATTTTAAGCTCAGAATTTACAGAGTCATCGCCAATACTCTGCAATCCTGCCGCTCCAAAGACCCTTCCCATCTCCCAAAGGACCCCGTCCCTTCATTCCCCCACCCACCCGCCCTCCACCACCACCTTTCCTCCGCCCTCATTTCCATCGGCTGCGACGCCACCCACCCGCCGCATTTCAAATGGCAAAAGGAAGAAAAATGGCATGTCGTCGCCAATATGCACCATCCCCGCCACATCCCTCACGATGACTCCGACGCCGACGACCTCGTTTTCGCGCAGCCCGCCCCGCCGGAGAAGAACCGAAGGCGCGCGAAGAAGAAGCGAAACATCCCCAGCAGGCTCCGCCTGAGCACTTCCTCAGCCGACAGCGGCTGGTTCAGCAGCGAAGGCGGCGCTGGTCTCGCCGCCGATGAGGAGACGGAAACCCTCGTTTCCTCATCCCCGGGGTCCTCCTCCGAACTGCACCCCATTCGAGAAACGAAAGCCTTCACCACCACGAACCTGCCCCACCGGCGGAGCAGGACTAGATCAAAGCCATCCTCCAAGAGAACGAAGCGCGGCCCCGTGAGGCCGCCGCCTCCGGCGGGCGACACTCCGGCGCGGCTGTCGATGTTCAAGAAGCTGATACCGTGCACGGTGGACGGGAAGGTGAAGGAGAGCTTCGCGATCGTGAAGAGGTCGGAGGATCCGTACGAGGATTTCAAGAGCTCGATGATGGACATGATCGTGGAGAAGCAGATGTTCGAGGAGGAGGATCTGGAGCAGCTGCTGCAGTGCTTTCTGTCGTTGAACTCCAGGAATTATCACGGGATCATCGTCCAAGCATTCTCGGAAATCTGGGCGGCGATATTCTCTCCGGCGGAACCCACGGCTGCCGGCCGGCGTGTTACGAGAATAGCTTCGTTTTAGTCTCTGCAGTTTCACTTTGGTTTCTTTGTATTTCTTAACCTACCTATGTATGTCACTCTCCTTTCTCATGTATAATATTTTAGATATTTTTAAATTTTATGGTATTTTATTTTAGTTGCATTTGCATGCAAATATTTTCTCTTAATTAACTTAATAATCAAGATACATTGTAATATTTCATTTACTATATCTTTCATTTGTCTAATTATTTTTTTAAAAAATATGAACCTAAGATCCCATGTATAAAGACCTTTTGGATGAGAAATTTGGAATTCAATTCTTCTTCCTAAAAAGAGTATACATTTCATTTATTCTATTTATGGATCATCTATTATTTGAAAATTATGTATTCTCTATTTCAATAAAATGTGCACACTGTATTTTTCTACAATTATTGATTTACACATGATAGAGTGCACTTGGCATTTTTTCTGAAGAGATTATATGCTTGCATATTTATGTATAGCAAATTAAAATTTCCCCAGCTATAAAATATATTTTTATATAACGATGATACTCTTGAGCGAACATATGTATTTCATCCACATTTATTAAATTATGTTGTATATGCTAGTTTATAAATCATAAAAAAGTATTTTTAAAAAAAATTAGGGATAACATAGAATTTAGTTCAAAAAATTTTAATTCTCGAAAAATTATCCAAAGTGTTATTTGTTACGTTGTTTTTTTATCCTAATTTTTTTTTAAGATACATTACATATTGAATTCCGCATAATATTAAATTCATTAATAATCCATGTAGATGTTAGTTGGGCGTGATGTGGACACTACGTAAAATTTAACAGGAGATTCATCGCTAAAAAAAATAATATCAGTTAAATTAGATAAAATTTTAGAATATTTTTTTGGATAAAATCTGCTTACAAATAAATTTTTTGATAAAATTCCAAGAAGAATAAAACTCCGTGTTTTCCCAAAAATTAAGTTTGGCTGAGTGTAACGAATCCAAACATAATTATTATGGAGCTCAATTGAATCTTTACATGACAAAAAAAATCTCATAAATAAAAAAAATCAGCTCATAATAATATAAAATACATAAAATTTACATACTAAAATTAATCTCAATACTAAAAAAATAAAAAAATAAAAAATTGACCCCTCTTATTTTTTCTGCCACGATAAATGATATGATAAAGACGATTTGATGGAGGAACGAAACATAATTGATTATCACCCGCGGCACATGTAATGAAATCATTCACTATCCTTCCATCAATTTCATTATTATCAATTCTTCTCTACTTTCTTAATTATGATTTGATGCCGTTTTGGAAATAAATTTAGAAAAATGATTTGTGGGATTTCATAAAGAAAAAACATAGATAGGGAAAAAAAATGAATAGAAAAGGGATATTTTAAGGCAATTAGTTATAACTTTCTGGGGTTTAACCACCACCATCATTAATTAGAATAATGTTAATCCTTTCATTTATTCTTTTCTTCTATGTGTAGAATATATTCGGTCAAAGATAATCGATTAGACAGTCATCATTTCAATTATAATTAATGTGCATTAGCTTTTATTATACTATAATTACATCATTGCTATTGTTGAAAATGAAATGGCCCTGGTTCTATTAATTATTTTATATTTTGTTAGATCTCAAAGCATGCCACATTGTATCTGTCGAAACATATATTTATTGGAGTACGTTATTCTATAATATATCATGAAGTATAAATAAAAATAATAATGAAATATATCTAAATATTTAGTAAATTAGAGAAATTTATCTCAATTTTTTTTTCTATAAGGAAATTATATCATAATCTACGTCAAGGATATTTGCTTTTCATTGCTGAATTAGTCGTTAACTGTTAACTCACTACCACGTTAATGCGATGACAATGACATGATATTTTTTATTTTTAAATAATATTTTTATTTTTCTAATATAATGTATTTACATATATTAATGTATTTTAGTTAAAAAAAAATTATGTTTTTTAAATAATACTTCTATTTTAAATTTATTTCATTCAACTAATATTTTATTTTTTAGTAACATTTTTAATTTAAATACCAAATAGTATATATTTTGCACTGTTCAAAACACATTAGTATTTAAAATCAAAATATTCTTAAAGATAAAATATCTGTTAAAACAATAAAAGTAATATTTAAAAATAAAGATATTAAAAAATTTAAAAAGTCACGTTCAGGTCCCATACATTGATGAGGCAGTAAGTCAGCACCACGTGTGTAGGAACAGAGTCTACACTCTACAATAGGCGAGTGAATTGTCATTTATTTTTTTTAAACTCTCAAATTGGTTTACAAAATATCAAATAAATACCATGACAAACATTAAATATCATATGCATGCTCCTATTTAATTCAATGTGTTAAATTGTAATGTGGAACTAAGAGAACTAATCTATTTATAGATCTAGAGTACATGCTATTAGGATTTAATAAATCGTAATGGCTTAAAGACTGACCAGTGATCAAATGCAAATAATAAAGCAGGTCTCCTATTAATTAAGTCCATGTTAAACGGAGAACATAATTATTTAGTAAACATTAGTTCAAGTCATCAAAAAAATAATGTTGACCTACCCTTTTATTTTCACGTTATTATGAATGTGTTGCATTTACTTTGTTAATCCCCAAATTTAAGATTTTAGACATCCATTAATGAATTCAGCGTATGACAATTAGCTGCAATAAGTTAATCTCTTATTATTCCTGAGTTGTATCACTCAACCTTTATCGCTTATACTTGAATCAATGATTCAGCCTGCAAGACTTATCATAACGAACCTTGTGAGCTTCCCAAAGAATGTCACCAACCTAAAACAAATATGGTTATCTAAATCTGCATTAAGAAACCCCACACAAGCTATTATCACCAATATGCAAATATATGAGTACATGTAAGATTTTTCACCATAACAAGTCAAATGGATAGTTAACTCATGTGTGCCCCTTAGCCTTCAATAGACTTTAGATCCGACCATTAGATCTTTACTCATTCATATATCAGGTAAAATGTTTCATCTCATTGTTGATCCAATCAATATATTGAGATGTACCGATCACACGAAGCAGTTAAGATAAACCATTTATAAGACTTGTGTGCTTCAGCCTAAACCGATACACAACCATATTAGAATTTGTCTCAGTTGTGATAATTGTTTATATCTTGCTAGATTGAATAATCTATACGATCTTATGGGATTTTTTATACACTGTATGATCTCTCTATTGACGAGATAACTGAATGTTTTGTTCGCATAGTATAATTGTTAATTAAGACAAAAGCTATTTATTTCAAGTTATTAATAATTAACAATATATTAAATATAATATTTTTCAATATATCAATCATAATATTTTTATGCATACAATTTCAACAATACATCATTTAACAACTGAGTTAGCGATAAAAAACAAATATCGCTAATAGAAATAATCTTTGGGTCTCTCGGATATGATTCCCTCACAGGGAAAAAAAAATTAATAATTGAGATAAAATCTTCTAATTTACTAAATATTGGGATATGTTCATTTATTTCTCCTATAAAAATAATATACTTAGGAGCAAATGTTGTACACGTTAGTTTGGACAAATGATAAAATCAAATAGTGGAAGATGGGTTTTTGAGGAATACAAATGATATTGAATTGATGATACATTAGTTCTTCGAATTGAATTTATATTTGATATATATTATATTTTAAACATATATTTTTAAAAGTGGAGTTAATAAGTAAGGAGACTGTGAATAACTGAATATACATCTGTTTGGTAGGAATGCAGTGCCGCAAGGCAACACACACTCCTTAGATTATGTTTATGTATATATGTATGTATGTATGTATCGAGATGAGATGCAATTTCTCTTCTTTTAAGATTAGTAATAGCAATAGCAGCTACATTTCACTTTCTTTGAAAAATGAGTTTCCTACAAATGGAAACACATGCTCCATTTCTCACGCCATCAGAGATTCTTCGCATCCCTGGGAATACCCAATAACCATCGATACATCTCTACTATTCAATCTATCTTCTTACTTTTTCTAGCTTCTCTGCTCTCTATCTCTTTCCTTTATTGTCAATTATAATTAGCTTTCCCAGATTCCAGTTATTCAAGTGTAAGCCCCTCTCTCCCTCTCCCTCTCCCTCTCTCTGTCTCTAATATACATATATCCATGGACACTAGAACTATGAATAAAATCTTCTAGCAGAAACAGAATTTCTTATAATATTTGGTAACAATTTCTGGGTTTTTCTTGTAGTTTTATTTTTCCATTTCCTAATTTGGTGTGTTCTCCAGCCAAGAAAACCTAGGTTTTGAACTAGGACATATTAATATATATTATGTGTTCAGATCGAGTAGAAATGTTTACAATAACTATTTGGAAAGGCAGAATAAGAAATCAGTATTCAGTAATAAGCAATAAAGGAAGTAGATTCTTGAAATATGAGCTGCAGGCTAGGCTACAGCAGCATAAGTACCCAATCTTATGTCATATTAACATCTCACAGTTGAACTAAAGTGATAGGTCAATAGTTGGAGTAAATGTAAATCAAATTAATTATTAACATATGTTGGGAAATCTGTCTAAGGTTTCCTCCCCCAGTAGCTTACTTGTTTAGATTATGGTTTTGGTGGATCAAATCCTAAGTCCTACCAGCGTCAGTTGTCTCTACATAGCTCTAGTCTTAAATGTAAAGTCCTGTTTAGGTCTTTGAGTTGTAAGTCGCAGCTGATCAAGACTCATGCTGACACTGTTCACCAGCATGAGAAACGCTTTACCACTGGCTACTGTTCACCAGTTGGGAAAAGTTTCATAAGCAGGCGGCTGACAAAGACTCGTGCTGACACTGTTCACCAGCATGAGAAGCGCTTATGACTGGGTACTGTTCACCAGTTGGGAAGGGTTTCATCAGCAGGCGGCTGACAAACCTTACCAGGAGAATGCGTGTTCCTACTTACACTATTCACCAGCGGTGATTTCACCAGTCATGGGAGATTCCGAAAAGAGTTAACATCTAGAGATTTGGTAGACTTTGATGATGCCAGGGCAAGTCACCAGCAGAGACTGCCAGCACAAGATCACCAGAATGATCTACCAGTCAGATGTTACCAGCAGAATTCCAGATTCTCTCTCCCAGCGCCGTAGAGACAAAAAGAAGATTCTCTGAGGAATCGACTGACAAAGTATGACTTTAAGGAAGGATAACTTAAAGTCTATCAGTCACAAGACGCCAGTCTTATTCCTCGGACTGACAGAGAGAGCCGTTCTGACACAAAGAGATCTGTGTCAGATAAAGCGGTCAAAGGTATGGTTCCTTTCCGGAAAAGCATACCTGCCGCCGTCAGAAGGACATCCGAGGTCTGACACCTTTCCGGATGCGTCCAAACGGCTAGAAAGTTTGAATCGGTTCCTGCGGCTATAAATACGTCGTAACCACCAACATTCAAACTTCTTCCACGAGTTAATGATTCCACGATTCCACTCATCTGCTCAACCACCGAAAGAACTGAAATTATTGCAAAATCGCATAAAGTACTTTCGAGGCTTTTCCTAAAGCTTTCCGTGTGTTGATTTATCAAACACGAGACTTCAAGCTTTAAGCTTGTAAGTTAAAGATCTCACTTGGTGTTCTTTCTCCTTCGAGAGAGTTCACAGCAGCTCCTGTGCTTACCAGCACTTGAGTTATTACGGGCATTCTGCCGTAGAGACTGTTACGTTCTTGGGAGAACTAAAACACCTAGCTAGCTGTGGAGGTTGAAGTGACGTGCTCGCACTCCATTAGCTGAGGAGAGTTGAAGAAGGATCCAGGACCGGGAGCGGTTGATCTAGTGAACTGGTGGACGAGGCATTCACCAGCTAGAGATAGATCGTAGGAGACCTGTACCTGATTACTCTTAGTGGAATTTCCAGTGCTTCGACTGGAGAGTGAACGTAGATTGATTGATCGAACCACTATAAAAATCCTTTGTTATTTATCAGCTTTCTGTCTTTCATTCATATTTTAAACCCAACACTCAAGTGCTGGAGTATATCCTGAAACTGATATATAACTGTGCAAACAAGGCTAAATATTCTAAGTTTTGAATCACCAGCTGACAGGTCCCAGTTGTCAGCTGTGTACTGAGTAACCAGCACCAGCTAACCAGATGCCAGTTGTCAGCTGTGTGTAAGTAGCGTGCAAGAAAACACTTAACATTATTTCCGCTGCGTAACATTTTATACTCTGAAAAACCGGGACCAACAAGTGGTATCAGGCGCGGTCGGTCTTTCTAGACTGGTCGTACACTGAGTCGCTTAGGACCGAGATCCAAGTTTCCTTGCACTCCACTTTGCCTGTCTGTTGTTTAGCTCAAGTACGCAAGATGAATATCCCGAAGCTGCTCAACTACAATCCGGACAAGCATACTATGTGGCGAAAGAGGTCGCTCATTCAGCTGAAAAGCGTCCATCCGGAGATGAAAGACGTGCTGGAGAAAGGGCCGATCGAGATCACCAAGACACAACACCAGCTAGGAGATCGCCCAGCTGCTGAGATCCCAAAGCCCCCAGAAGAATGGAACGCTGAAGACAGGAGGCGGAATCAGCTGGACTCGGACTCCGTTGCTCTCGAGATGATCTTATCATCTCTTCCAGATCCGCTGATGGAGGAAGCCCTCCAATTTGACAGCGCCAAGGCAGTCTGGGACTACCTTGATAGTCTCTGTAAGGAGACAGATCAGATGAAGCGCAACAAGTTGCAAGTTGCGGTGGACAAGTACGAGTCATTCCAGATGCTGACTGGAGAAACCATCAAGGAGATGGAGGCTAGATTCAATGCTATAGTCAGTGAGCTGAAGTCTTTGGACAAGGAGTACTCGAATGCAGAGCTTAATGCAAAGATCCTGTCAAAGATGCCCAAGGAGGACTGGTTTGTGAAGACTACATCTCTTAAGGAGAAGGATCTATCCAAGATGACTCCCAAGGCGCTATTTGCTCAGCTCCAAGCACATGAGTGGGATATCCAAATGGTGAACAAAAATGAAGCCATTCGGACCGTTGGATCTCCCAGCATCAAAACACATGACGAAGCCTACTTCGTCAAGAGGGATTTCAAGTGGAAGCACAAGAAGCCTTTTCACACTGACAGACCTGCTGGGCCGCACAACCCGCAGAAAGAGATCCCATCCCCATCGGGATCTAACTCAAAAGGCAGCGAGAGCTCTATCGCAGATCTTGAGCAACAAATGAAGAGACTGGCTGTTCTTCTGGAGAAAGCCAAGTCGAAACAGGGAGTATCTCTTAGCTCAACTGATGGAAAATTCGTCAAGAGAGCTCCCCGCGCGTGTTATCAGTGCCAATCCCCTGACCATCTTAAATTTGAATGTCCACAGGTGGATAAAGATGAGCGGGAAAGGCTGAAGAAGCTCTTTGAAGAGCGTGCATCCAAGGCCGTTGCTAAGGCCATGCTGACAAGGACAGAGGTTCCTGATATACCTGACCATGATGATGGAGAGTATGCGTCAGATGAAGAGTCAGAAGAGGAAGCACTACTGGCGCTGATGGTAGCTTTCGGAGAGGAAGCACATGAAGAATGTGCTGACAGTGAGGGGGAACAAGCACTTGCTGCTGACGACCAGGTACAATCTGTTCCCTCATTGCACATCATGTCTCCACACATCCTAGACGATGCTGAGTCGCATTGCTCCGACTCAGAGGATGTCACCATAGATATTCTTCAGCAAGAATTTCTTAAATTTTACGAAATAAAGAATATCTTGGCTGGCGAAAACACCTCGCTAAAAAATCAGATTTCTATTTTGACCAATGAGATTGAAAAATCTAGGTCACTCGGTGTAGAGTTAGCCACTCTGAAAGAAACTCACTCAGATTTGCTCAAAAATTTTGAAATTTTAAAAACTGAGAGAGATACCTTTCAAAAGATTGTCCTTGAGCAAGACAATAAAATAAATCATTTGAACAAAGGCTCAAAGAATTTGGAAGAGGCTCTATCCCATTGGAGAAAGCCTACTGATAAATCCGGGTTGGGATTTAAAACAGATTTGAGCAAAAACCAACCCGATCAACTCACTGCTGGTAAGGGTAAGGGCAAACTGGTAAATGCATCAGCACCAGCTGGTAATACCAGTCAGTCCCGTAAGGCTGATCAGTATAGGAATCATAAGACCAGATTTATAGGTGAGTCATCACGACAAAAACCTCAACTGGCAAAATCCTCTGCTGACAGGACGCCAGCACACCCTAGGACGCAGACTAAGCCGAATAATTCTAAGGCAATGAATTCAGCGTCAGCTACCAGTGGAATCCGACAGCCAGCATCAGCTGTCAAGAGAATCCACACACAACCTCGTCAGTATGCCAATCACCAGCATACTTACAGGGGATCCCAATCTCAGAGAAACTCTGAGAGGAGGATAATACCTGATAGGAGGAATACCTATCAGAGGCCTGAGCCAAATCACAAGTTTTCTCAAAGGGCTGTGAAGGCTAGCCATGGTGGTCCACACTTCTAGAGACCACGAAGGCAACACACACAACCGGAAAAATATTTCCGAAACTCTCAGCGGAAGAATACTTCCAAAGGAGTTACACACACAGCCACACCTTCCCAAACCAAACTCACGCATTACTTCAAAAGGAAGGGAAAGGCTACTGATGATATCAGCAAGGGTAAAACCAAGCTAAAAATCACTAAAGTCTGGATTCCGAAAGGAATCATTCAGCGATCTAACCCTGCAGGACCCGCAGAAGATCGGGGACCTAAATAAATTCTTTATCTTTCTTGCAGGTACAGGATCATGCAACACAGCTTCAGAGGTCGAGAGAGTGGATCTTAGATAGTGGGTGTTCAGCTCACATGACTGGTGAAGAGGATTTGTTTGCAGATCTTATCAAGGTCAAAGGACCTCCAGTTATTTTTGGTGATAACTCTAAGGGCAGAGTTATTAGCAAGGGCTGCATCGAGAAGGACGATGTCAGAATTATAAATGTATCCCTTGTTACCTCTCTCAAGCACAACCTCCTGAGTATCAGTCAACTGTGTGATAGTGGCTACACAGTTCACTTTGAGAAATCAGAGTGCCACATCAAGGACGAGAAGACTGGCGAGATCAAGCTGAGAGGTATTCGGAACGGAGGACTTTATACTGTCGACTGGCAAAGCGGGAAGACAGATTCATGCTTCGTGGCCACCAGTACTATGGAAACTAACTGGCTGTGGCACAAAAGGTTGAGTCATCTGAATTTCAGAACTATCAACTACCTGGCCAAGCATGATCTTGTGGAAGGACTTCCCAAGGGAGGATTCAAGAAGGAAGGGATTTGCAAAGCATGCCAGCAGGGCAAGCAAACTAAGAAGTCCTTCAAGAACCAGTCGCCAGTCTGCCCCAGTACCAGTCGGGTACTCGAATTGCTACATATGGATCTCTTTGGACCAGTAGCACCTCAAACCATTGGAGGAAGACGTTATTCGCTGGTGGTAGTCGATGACTACTCGCGCTATACCTGGGTAAAGCTTCTCAGAACCAAGGATGAAGTGAAAATCATTCTTCCAGATTTGATTGTCAAAGCTCAGAAACAGAGAGAAGCTATGGTAAAGCGGATACGGTCAGACAATGGGACGGAATTCTGCAACAGTCTGCAGATGGATTTTTGCGCGGAAGCCGGCATTAAGCATGAAAGATCTGCACCAAGGCAACCGCAGCAGAATGGACTGGCAGAACGTAGGAACAGGACGCTGAAAGAAGCGGTCCGGTCCATGCTGGCAGAATCCGGCTTAGGACAGAGTTTTTGGGGAGAAGCGTTGGTGACGGCCTGCTATACTCAGAATAGAAGCGGGATCAACGACAGACTCAAGAAAACTCCCTACGAAGTTATTTTGGTCGTAAGCCTTCTATTGATCATCTTCGTGCTTTTGGTTCACCATGTTATGTCCATAATAATAGTAAGTCGAAGTTAAATGCTTTTTCGCCTAAGGCTGATGAGGGTGTCCTTGTCGGATATGGACATCCCTCTCACAAGGGCTATAGAGTATTTAACAAGACCACCAAACTTGTGGAAATAACATGCAATGTTGTTTTTGATGAAGCTACTTTAGTGCACAGGACATTACGACAACTGGCTGAAGATGTTCCTGAGGTCAATGATGTCGTTGATCAGTTGGGCAGGAATTCTTCCAATGCTCAACCAACTGGTTTGACTAGACCTATGACTGGATCATCTTCACAACCAGAATCCTCGGTTGCCCATCAGCAATCCGGGAGGGTCGGTGATGCAATTGACCTTGCTGAGACCTTACACTCAATCTCCCTGAGTGGAACTGGCTCAAAAATTCCAGAAGATGACGATGAACCAGCTGGAGTGGATGCACCAGCTGACGATGTAGTTATCGCCGAAGGATCAGGAGATCAGTCAGAGAGTGAAGCTGATGAAGAGATTATTCCACCTGGTGAAGGTCAACCACCAGTTGCAATTGCTGCTCCGACTGGTGAAGTTCAGGAAGCACCAGTCATCAGGACAGAAGAACCAACGCCAGCAAATTCTCATCTTCCCAAATGGCTGAGAAATCACCCATCCGATGTTATTCTCGGTGATCCAGAAGGTTCTGTTCAGACTCGACACGGCAGTGCGCTCCTGACTTGTTTTATTTCTCAAGTGGAACCTACTTCCATAGGAGTTGCGCTAGAATCTGCCGATTGGATTAATGCCATGCAAGAAGAGCTTGCGGAATTCACTCGCAACAATGTTTGGGACTTGGTAGAGAGACCATCACATCAGTCAGTGATTGGTACCAAGTGGGTTTTCAAGAACAAGCGAGATGAGGATGGCATTGTAATCAGAAACAAAGCTCGATTAGTCGCCAAAGGTTACAAGCAGTGTGAAGGCATCGACTTCGACGAGACCTTCGCACCAGTTGCAAGAATGGACGCGATACGGCTGTTCCTTGCGTATGCAGCGTATCATGGTTTCACGGTATTCCAGATGGACGTGAAGAGCGCCTTCTTGAATGGCGAGCTAAAGGAGGAAGTTTATGTCGAACAACCTCCAGGCTTTGAAATAGGCACCAAAGTGTACAAGCTGAGAAAGGCCCTGTATGGATTGAAACAGGCGCCCAGGGCTTGGTACGAGACGCTATCACAGTTCCTAATCAGTAATGGATTTCGGAAAGGGAAGATCGATAGGACTCTCTTCATCATCAAGGATGCTGATGATATGCTAATGGTGCAGATATATGTCGATGACATTATATTTGGGTCAAAGAATATGTCTCTCTGTGAGAAGTTTTCTCAACTGATGCAGAACTCATTTCAGATGAGTATGATGGGCAAATTAACATACTTCCTAGGACTCCAGGTCCAGCAGTCAGCTGATGGAATTTTTATTAATCAGAGGAAGTATGCCAAGGACCTAATTCAGAAATATTGCCCAGAGAAGACTAAGGCTCTCAGAATACCGATGAGCACCAGTTGCCAGATCTTTCTTGATGAAGAAGGAGAATCGGTTAATCCTTCCAGCTACAGAGGTATTATTGGATCACTTCTCTATCTGACAGCCAGCAGACCCGACATTTCATACTCAGTCGGAGTGTGTGCCAGATTTCAAGCCAATCCAAAGAAGTCACACATGGAAGCTGCTAGGAGAATAGTGAAATACCTCAAAGGAACTGAATCACTTGGCTTATGGTACCCCAGGAATGATGAGCTTACACTCATTGGGTATTCAGATTCAGATTTTGCTGGATGCCGTATAGATAGAAAAAGTACCAGTGGTACGTGTCAGTTTCTAGGACACAAGCTAATCAGCTGGTTTAGCAAGAAGCAACACTCAGTTGCTACATCTACTACTGAGGCTGAATATGTTGCCGCTGCCAGTTGCTGTGCTCAAATTCTCTGGATCAAGCAACAACTGGAAGACTATGAAGTGGACACTGGTTGTGTACCCATCTATTGCGACAACAGCAGCGCTATGTGCATAACGAAGAATCCAGTTCATCACTCTAGGACCAAGCACATAGATATCCGACATCACTTCATACGTGATCATGTCGAGAAGAAGGATATCAGCGTAGAGTACATCAGAACCGACGATCTACTAGCTGACATCTTCACCAAACCTTTGCCAGAAGCAAGATTCAAGGAGTTGTGCATCAAACTCGGTCTTATGGAGATTGATGCGAGCCCTAGTGTTGAGGAAGAATGAGTCCCAGCTCTCATTCCGTTCTTGATTTTCTGAAGGATGCTGATTAAGACTAAGTCCAAGCTCTTAGTCTTCATGTTTTCTTTAGTGGTGGCTCAAAACCACAGGTGGTATCTACTGGCAAAACTTATTCCATAAACAACGAAGGAAATGAGTTCCAGCTCTCATTTCGAATTTTCCAGTAGTCATGCACCATCAGTCGAAGTAAAATTGGGTCCCAGCTCCCAATTCCAAGCAATGATGAAGAAGTGAAGAGAAGATTATGCGGAATGAATTGAGTCCAAGCTCTCAATTCTTTCAATCTTTCAAGTTGTCAGCAGACAACTGGTGATATATCAACGACTGGTGAAAATTGAGTCCTAGCTCTCAATTTGTCTAAGTACACGGGAACCAGTTGTGAGTATCAGTTGCCGACTGGTAAGAAGGCCATACTGGCAGGGGGAAGTATGCGACTGGCGTATACTACTGATGACCAAGTATACCACTGATGACCAGTTGAGTCCCAGCTCTCAACTGACGTTGTCTTGAAGTCCAAGAGTCGTGCCAGCTGTCGCAGAAATAGCGGGAAAGGTTTAAAATTGGTCTTGCGTGTGCATATCTTCGAATTTAATGCGGCATTTAATGCCACATTTAATGCGCACAGTGACTGCGCAGTCAAAAGCAATCTCGCGACCAATCAGCGTGTGCCATGTCAGCTACACGCGCCATCCCACGTCAGCACGACCACGCACGTCGCTACAGGGAATCGTGCATGCTGATGACCGTCGATCCTCACTTTTGACGAATTCATCTCGTCCATCCATCCCAGCATGGCACCAGTATAAATAACTGTTATTCGTGATCGGAAAATCTCTTATCATTCCTTCAAATTTTTCGAACATTTTTCCGTTCATCTTCCTTAAAATTTCCGAACACTTATTCCCTGAAAACATGGCATCTTCATCCAAACCCGCTGCTGATAAATCATCTTCTTCCACTGAGTCTTTGGATCTAGACTTACCATTAGCCGAATCACACATGCCTACCTTCACTGGCATTGTGAAAGAAGAAGACATAGATTATACCTACCCCTTCAACAAGCTTGTTCAGTTGAACAAAAAGGCCACCCAACATCTCCTTTCTAACTCCCAGATCAGAGCCGCCCAAGTCCAGAAGGAGAAGATTTTGAATGACAAACTGGCCGAGAAGCACTTCGGCGAGGAGCTCATGGAAATGATCGACCATGAGCAGCTCCGACCATACTTGACGGCAACCCCCAGGAACTTCCACCCACATATGGTCGCCGAGTTCTATGCTCGCGCGGTGATAGCTGACGACAGGAAATCCTTCACCACGTCGGTGTTCGGACACCTGATCACCATCGACGTAGAGTACCTAGCCAACCTCTTTGGGCTGAGGAGTACTGGTGAGGAGGTGGCGACGTATTGCAAGGATGATACGGAGGAGTTCAGGCGGAGGTGGACTGAATGGAAGAAGGAGGGGGTGACTATCTTCAAGACTGGCATGAAGAAGTCAGAAATGGACGAATACTGGCAGATGGTATGCGACATTGTGGTGCGCATGCTCCAGTGCGAGGTCGGCTCCTATGCCGAACTAAGCTTAAAGAAGTTCTCCGTTATGTGCGCGCTGGAGGATGGCGTATATGGCAACTGGGCCGAGTTCATTTTCGGCCGGCTGCTGGAGAATGTGGAGAAGAACTGCACAGTCAAGACTGACGGCAGGTTCCTCCATGCAGTGTCTTTTGGCCTGCGAAGCAGCCACATTCTGGAAGTGGAGATGGGGGACCGAGTCGACCGAGGGGAGCAACTGGTCGGGTCCGACTTTATCCCAGTCACCAAGGTCAAACTTCCTGGCCCAGACTACAAGAAGCCTCAACGGCTGAGAGGCAAGACGGCTGTGGACCCTGCTGACCAGGTTTCTGAGGAGGAGTCAGAACCAGTAGATGAGGCCATGCCAGCTGTAGCTCTTCCGCTGACAAATGAGGCGAAGGCAGAAATAAAGAGGAAGTATGAGGTGGAATCCTCATTTCTCGAGATGGAGCAAGCAGTGACTGGGTCATCAGCTCAGATGCCAGTCACCAGGTCTTCTCCAAGGAAGAAGCCCAAGTTGCACCAGTCCCAGCAGCCCCAGCCAGCTGTCATCTATGCTCCAGAATCAAAGAAGATATCTATACCAGTCAAGAAGTCC
>JAPKLW010003907.1:0-11379 GCA_026898455.1 Plectranthus barbatus
GTCAGTTGTCTCTACATAGATCTGGTCTTAAATGTAAAGTCCTGTTTAGGTCTATTGAGTTGTAAGTTGCAGCTGATCAAGACTCAAGCTGACACTGTTCACCAGCATGAGTAAAGCTTACCACTGGCTACTGTTCACCAGTTGGGAAAAGTTCCATCAGCAGGCGGCTGACAAAGACTCGCGCTGACACTGTTCACCAGCGGTGAGAAGTGTTTATGACTGGCTACTGTTCACCAGTTGGGAAGAGTTTCATCAGCAGGCGGCTGACAAACCTTACCAGGAGAATACGTGTTCCTACTTGCACTATTCACGAGCAGTGATTTCACCAGTCATGGGAGATTCCGAGAGGAGTTAACATCTAGAAGATTTGGTAGACTTTGATGATGCCAGGGCAAGTCACCAGCAGAGACTGCCAGCACAAGATCACCAGTATAATCTACCGGTTGGATGTTACCAGCAGAATTCCAGATTCTCTCTCCCAGTGCCGTAGAGACAAGAAGAAGATACTCTGAGGAATCGACTGACAAAGGACGACTTTAAGGAAGGATAACTTAAAGTCTATCAGTCACAAGACGCCAGTCTTATTCCTCGGACTGACTTAAAGAGCCGTTCTGACATAAAGAGATCTATGTCAGATAAAGCGATCAAAGGTATGGTTCCTTCCAGAAAAATATACCTGCCGCCGTCAGAAGGACATCCAAGGTCTGACATCTTTCCGGATGTGTCCAAACGGCTAGAAAGTTTGAATCGGTTCCTGCGGCTATAAATACGTCGCAACCACCAACATTCAATACTCTTCCACTGATCTGCTCAACCACCGAAAGAACTGAAGTTATTGCAAGAACGCAAAAAGTACTTTCGAGGCCTTTCCTAAGGCTTTCCGTGTGTTGATTTATCAAACACGAGACTTCAAGCTTTAAGCTTGTAAGTTAGAGATCTCATTTGGTGTTCTTTTTCTTCGAGGAAGTTCACAGCAGCTCCTGTGCATTCTAGCACTTGAGTTATTACGGGCGAACCTTGCCGCAAAAGGATTTACGTTCTTGGGAGAACTAAACACCCAAATCGCTGTGGAGGTTGAAGTGACATGCTCGCACTCCATCAGCAGAAGAGAGCTGAAGAGGAGACCAGGACCGGGAGCGGTTGATCTAGTGAACTGGTGGACAAGGCATTCACCAGCTAGAGATAGATCGTAGGCAACCTGTAACCGATTGCTCATAGTGAAATTTCCAGTGCTTCGACTGGAGAGTGGACGTAGATCGATTGATCGAACCACTATAAATCCTTTTGTCATTTATCAGTTTTCTGCAGTACATTCTGATTTAAAACCCAGCACTCAAGTGCTGGTGTATATTCTGAAACTGGTATATAACTGTGCAAACTTGGCTAAATATTCTAAGTATTCATTCACCAGCTGACCAGTTGTCAGCTGAGTACTTAGTAACCAGCACCAGCTGACCAGTTGCCAGTTGTCAGCTGTGTGCTAGTAGCGTGCAAGAAAACACTTAATAATATTTCCGCTGCGTAACGTTTAAACTCTGAAAAACCGGGACCAACATCATGAAAGCTAACACTTTTATAGGACTAGGACGTGCTGAAGATGCTGCTGGAGGAGAATCAAGACCTCCAAGACCTGAAATGGTTCCTAAACCATTTGATGAATATACAAGTGAAGACAAAAAGAGAGCTCAACTAGAGCACGTGGCAAAGAAACTAATTCTTGATTCACTTCCAAAGCTGATGAAAGACAAGGCGCTTGATCTTGACACCACTAAGGAAATGTGGGACTACGTGTGCGAGTCTTCACAGGAGACGGAACAAATGAGACGTAACAAATTACAGGTAGCTGTAGACAAATACGAATCTTTCTCAATGTGTGCAGGAGAAACCATTCAAATCATGGAGGAACGCTTCAACACAATAATTGGAGAACTCAGAAGTCTTGAAAAGAAGTATGATAATGGAGAGATGAACAATAAAATCATCTCCAAACTATATCCGAGAGATGACTGGTTCGCAAAAGTAACAAGTTTGAGTGAAAAAGACCTCAACAGCTTGACTACATCTGAGGTATTTGCTCAACTTAAAGCTCATGAATTTATCATACAGCAATCGAAGAAGAATGAAAAGGCAGTAGCACAAGCCGCTTCAAAGTATGTTGGGAACGCTGAGGACTTAGCATACTTCGCTAAGAAGGACTATAACAAATTCAAGACAAAAAAATCTTTCTATAAACCAGAAAGACCTACTCCAGCATCTCTCTCGAAAAAAGGAACTTCCAGTGCAGGTACACAAGCAGTTGATCTAAAGATCAATGAACTAGAAGAACAAATGAAAAAAATGCAGAGGATGTTGAGTGAAGCAAAAGCTGAAAAGGAGGCGAAAGAAATCCCCTCATCAACATCTAACCGCTCAATAGAGCGAAAAGTTAGAAATTGCTTTGAATGTGGCTCTCCAGATCACTTGAAGCATGATTGCCCAAAGATCAGCAAAGAAGAACGAGATCGCTTGAAGCAACGATTTGAAAGACGCGCTGCTAAAGCCGTGACCAAGGCACTGCTAACCAGGACGGAGATTGCTGATGAAGAAGAGTTCTACTGCTCTTCAGAAGAAGAAGACAGCGAAGAAGCTTTGTTCGTACTAATGGCAGACATCACTGAAGATCAGTTTGCTGATGCGGACAACGATGCTGAGGAAACCAATGAATCAGCCCTCGCTGCTGAGGAAGCAGAGGTACTATCCACAAATTCATCTAGCAATCAAATTATAGACAAATCGGAGGAATCACATTTTGATTCCGAAGAAGACTATTTAGTGCAGCTATCATTAGAATTTGCAAAAATGTATGAGATCAAAAATGAGATTGTGGGAGAAAATGCCTCATTAAAACTTCACGTTACAAGTTTAACCGAGGAAGTCGAGAGGCTGAGGTTAGAAAGTAAAGAATTTTTCAAATTAAAAGAAGATCTCTCACAGTTGTCAGAAAAATTTCAAACGTTAGAAAAGGAAAATCAAGCATTAAAAAACAAACCAAAAGAGGATTGTATTTGTATGTATGCATCCAGCAAGGCTGCTCTCAATGCCCTTGTAAGTAGTCAAAGACATCACTCTGATAAGTCTGGACTTGGATGCGAGTCATCAAAAAGAATGTCAAAACTCAATGGCAATTCTTTTAAAAAGAATCCAATTTTGTTTGTAACTGCTGGATATAGCTCTACTGAAAAAGGTAAAGGAGTAGTGTCTGCTGAAACTATGTTTGCTGAGTCATCAGCTAAACCAAAGAATAAATCTCAGCAGAATGTGCCCGTTGGAGCTCAGCAGAGATCTACGTCAAAGACAGCTAATAATTCATCTGCTAAATCTCAGCAGAGGACAGAGTTTGCTAGGCCCTTATCCAATGGACCTCAGCAGAGGATTCCAAGGATAAATGCTGGACGTAACTCTAAGCCTCAGCAGAAGAATCAAGTGATGAATAATAGGCAAGTATTTGATAGACTTCAGCAGAGGAATCCTAGAGCATACATTAAACTCTACTCAAGGAGTACTGAGCGTTCTAATTTCAACGCAAGGATAGTACATCCTAATTTTTATCAGAAAAGGCCTGCACAGTACAATGCTGTGAGACCCAGCTACCCGCAGTATACATCGCATAGAAGAAATATCTATGCAAAGCCTGAGCCCATTACACATTCTATTTCAAGGGCAAGGACGGCTAAATATATTCATTCACCTAGAAATAGAAATTTTATGTCAAAGGTCAAGAAAGTGGTCAATGGTGAAACCAAGACAAAAGTCTTGAAGATCACTAAGATGTGGGTTCCGAAAGGAACTATGCTTCACGCTAATCCTGCAGGACCCGACACTAAACGGGTACCTAAATTCACTTGATTCGCTTGCAGGAACAGGACTCCATAGCTACGGGAACGTGCATATCAAATGAATGGGTCCTAGATAGCGGTTGCTCTGCTCATATGACCGGGAATGAAGAATTGTTCTCAGACATAAGAAGATTATTCAACGGTCCAAAGGTCAAGTTCGGAGACAACAGTGAAAGAGAAGTTATTGGACGCGGCTGCATTGAAAGGAATGGATTGAGAATCATCAACGTAGCACTCGTCTCCAACCTGAAGCATAATCTACTCAGCATTAGTCAACTATGTGAAAACGGGTATATTGTATCTTTTAAAAATACTGGTTGTGCTATTGCTGATGCTGTTTCAGGAGAAGTAAAACTACGAGGCATCCACAAAGGTGGATTATATATAGTCGATTGGCAAAGCGGTCAACAACATTCCTGCTTTTTAGCTCTCAATAAGGAGGAGACAACATGGCTATGGCATAAGAGGTTCAATCATTTAAATTTCAAAACTATTAACCATCTTGCCAAAAACAAGCTTGTTATAGGTCTACCAAATGAGACCTTCCGCAAAGAAGGAGTATGCAAATCTTGTCAACAAGGAAAACAGACCAAATCATCCTTCAAAACAAATCCTGAAAAGGAGACATCACAAAGGATTCTGGAATTGCTTCATATGGATCTATTTGGTCCAGTCACACCACCCACTGTAAGTAAACGTCTATATACACTAGTGGTGGTTGATGACTTCTCCAGGTACACATGGGTATGCTTATTAAAGACAAAGGATGAAGTGAAGCTTATTTTGCCAGAATTGATTCTTAAAGAGCAAAACAGTAAAGAAGTTACTGTAAAGCGAATTCGATCCGACAATGGAACAGAATTCTGTAATGGAGTGCTGATGGATTTCTGCGCTGAAGCTGGAATATCACATGAAAAATCTACAGCAAGGACTCCTCAACAGAATGGATTAGCAGAAAGAAGGAATCGAACGCTGAAGGAAGCCGTTCGATCAATGTTAGCAGACTCCAACCTTCCTGCTAAATACTGGGGTGAAGCAGTCATGACGGCCTGCTACACACAGAATAGGAGTGCTGTCACAAGCAGATTCAACAAGACTCCCTATGAAGTGTATCACGGTCGTAAGCCCTCTATAACTCATCTACGTGCATTTGGTACTACATGTTATATTCACAATAACGGTAAATCTAAACTTAATACCTTTTCACCTAAATCTGACGAGGGTGTACTCCTTGGTTATGGACATCCCACTCATAAAGGTTATAGGGTATTAAATAAGATTACTGGCATTGTGGAAATAACATGCAATGTTATTTTTTATGAGTCTACTTTAGTGCGCAGTGAAAACAAAGGAGAAAAGATTAGCAATCATGAGACTAATGATGTCAATGATCATACACTTCTAAATTCCTTCGAGAATATGAGTATTGATCCGACAAAGTCTATGAATGATTGCAATCTAAACGAGACGCACGCAGCAGGGGACCAAACTGCTAACCAGGCCAGTGATGCTAATGATCATGCTGAGGCCAAACCTACACACATCATAACCAAATCAACTATCCTAGAAGTGATTAACGATGAAGAAGATGAGGAAACCCCAGATCCCGCAAGAGATGCTAAAGATGATGCTGATGCAGTTACAACCAATGCTGCACCGTTGGAGGCTGTAGTAGACCAAACTGAAGAACAACATTTGAATGCTGAAGTACCCACTGCTGAGTTACCAGCCGCGAAATTTCCCACTCCTGAAGTGCCAGCTGCTGAAATACCTACCGAAGAGGTTCTTGATCATAAAGATCCTATAGCAGAAGTTTCAAATAATGGTGAAGGAAATGCTGACATTCCCGATGCTGAGCACCAGACAAATGACGAAGGGAATATTACAGCAGACAACGATCAAGAAGGAGTACCAGATGCTGAAAATCTAACACAAGTTAGACCTACTTGGTTACGCGCTCATCCTCCAGAAGGAATTCTTGGAAATGTTAATGATCCATTACTAACAAGGCGAGGAAATGCCAATGCAATGTTAGCTTGCTACATTTCAAGTGAAAAACCCAAGAAAGTCGAAGAGGCTCTGCTAGATCCCGATTGGGTGAATGCTATGCAAGAGGAACTTGCAGAATTCACACGAAACAATGTGTGGGAACTAGTGGACAGGCCAGAGCATCAAAGTGTGATAGGCACTAAGTGGGTATTCAAGAACAAGAAGGATGAGTCTGGCACGGTTGTAAGAAATAAGGCAAGACTCGTAGCCAAGGGATATAGACAATGCGAGGGCATTGACTATGATGAGACGTTTGCTCCAGTGGCAAGACTGGAAGCAATTCGCCTATTCTTAGCATATGCTGCGTATCACGAGTTTGATGTGATGTAAATGGATGTGAAGAGTGCTTTTCTTAATGGCGAGCTCAAGGAGGAAGTCTACGTCGAACAACCTCCAGGATTTGAACATGGCAATCAAGTTTACAGGCTCAAAAAGGCACTGTACGGTCTGAAGCAAGCACCAAAAGCCTGGTACGGAACCTTATCTAAGTTCTTGCTATCTAATGGATTTCAGAAAGGGAGGATAGATCAAACTCTCTTTCGTATCAAAGATGGAGATAGTATCCTGCTAGTCCAAATATATGTTGACGATATAATTTTTGGATCAAAGAACCAAGATCTATGTGATAGATTCTCCGATCTCATGACCAGCAATTTTCAAATGAGCATGATGGGAAAAATGTCTTACTTCCTTGGACTGCAAGTTCAACAGTCCAGAGAGGGAATCTTCATTCACCAGAAAAAGTATACTCGTGATCTTGTTGCAAAGTATTGTCCAGAGAAGACTAAGAGTTTATGAATTCCTATAAGCACAACCTGCATTGCTGCTCTTGAGAAAGAAGGAGAAGATATAAATCCTACTCTGTATCGAGGAATCATAGGGTCACTGCTATACCTCACTGCTAGCAGACCTGATATCTCCTATGCTGTTGGATTATGCGCAAGATATCAAGCCAATCCTAAGAAGACACACTTTGATACGGCTAAGAGGATTGTTCGTTATTTGAAGTGCACGGAAGGACTAGGAATCTGGTATCCAAGAGCCGATAGCCTTTCTCTAAGTGGATACTCGGATTCAGACTTCGGAGGATGCAAAATTGATCGGAAGAGCACTAGTGGCACATGTCAATTTCTGGGACACAAGCTCATAAGCTGGTTTAGCAAGAAGCAGCACTCTGTTGCCACATCGACCACAAAAGCAGAGTATGTGGCGGCTGCTAGTTGTTGTTCACAGATTATCTGGATAAAACAACAATTGCAGGATTATGGAATTACTCCTGAATGTGTGCCAATCTATTGCGATAATAACAGTGCCATGTGTATTACAAAAAATCCTGTTCATCACTCCAGAACAAAACACATTGATATCCGTCACCACTTCATTCGAGATCATCAGGAGAAAAAGGACATTGATGTCAAGTATATATGCACTGAAGATCAAATTGCGGATATTTTTACAAAACCTCTCCCAGAGTCAAGATTTAAGGAATTATGCATTAAATTGGGTCTTATGGAATTAGACGAGACCTTGGATGAATGAAATTTGGTTTTCATTCTTTCTGGATTTCATGAAGATTTAGTACTCGGTGTATAGAGATGCTATGGAACCTGAGTACTTCACTCGACTTGTCTCAGAAGATTTATTGAATATTTCCAGCAAACAAAGTACTCACTTATTCAGCAGAGAATTCAAGACTTTGCACAGAAGATGCAGATAATAGAAAGATAACCCCTCATATATTAGATTAGTGGAAGAACGATCAACTTACACCCTTTAAAATTAAAGAGGGAGAAAGAGTGGATGGAAAACAGAGAAGAGAGGGGAGCATACATCATCATCAAAAAAAAAAAGGGAAACAGAGATACATCAGACTAACAACAGTAGACGTCACATAGTACGGGGATCCCTTGGGAAGAAGTCGGATGGACGAAGGGTTGATCGGCCAACAACAAGATCTGGAAAGGTTTGCTCCAGCAGCCAGCTAAGCTGCATCCCATTTGGCAACCCTGTGATAGGCCAGCAGTTGACCACATCCTTCAGCTGGTCAAACACAAGCCTCGCCCAATTTGCATGAAGCCATCCATCATCGACTACCATCATCGCCTGCCAGACACCCTTAGTGAGGGACAACTCCTCATCGGCGTACATTCCGTTCACTATGTCGTTGCAGATGTCATACAGGATACCGTACTCAGGACGAAGACCTAGCGGAGACACCGTGGTGGAGAACTCGCCCCAATATCCTCTCTTCCAACGCTTCCAACAAGAGTACTCCGGTGCCACATCACCAGAGCGATAGTCGAAAATAGAACTGTTGCCTTGGGGTAAGCTGAAGTCTCTTGCGAAGGAATCAGCAGTCCATTTCACCAAACGGTCGTTCAGAAAACCAAAGATGGATTCACCCTCCACTTGCGCTTGGCTGAAAAACTTCTGAAGCGCCTCTTTATGGAAATGCTGAGGGGTAACCGTAACGTACTTGTCAATCCCCGACGACACCAACTTTTGCTTCACCACATTAGGAACCCTAGGATCGTCCGCATAGCACAGACGAAGGTTAGCTTCACAGAAGATTTGATTTCGCTTAACAGTCAAATGGTCTGTGGGAGAATATGGCGAATTTGGATTTGAGAAAGACGAAGCAGAGAGTTCGCGGTGCAGCACACTTGCAGAAGGAGAAGACATTTTTTTGATTAATGGAAAGGATGATTGGGATGAAGCAACGTGAGCCTGAAGCGTCGATTTATAGACGGTTGATATACACAGTATTAATGACGATTTGATCCATCGAGAACAGTAACGTAATGATTCACTGCGTTGGAAACTCAATCGTCGCCTCGAAGTGGACGCGTTGTGACGATAGGAAGTCACAGTCTAATCAAGCGTATGGCTCGAGAATCACGATAACACCTTCAGGGAATGGTGATTCGCTACGATTGGACTCACATTATTTCATTTTATCACTTAACTGGGGTCTATCGTATCCAGGATTAAAGAGTTATGCTTGAAATTGGGATTAATGGAGTTCGATGCTGAAGTGGATGAATGAGTCCTAGCTCTCATTTTTTCTAAAAGGATATTCCTGAAAGATGATTGTTCATTATCATACTCTGGATTACAAACTCCGAAATTACAAGAAAAGAGCAAATTCATCATCAAATACAACATATTCTTTTGCAAAGCTAAGAAAGAGTCATATGAAGGTCAAAAGGAAGGAGAGCTCCGAGCATTCCTCAACCACAATTTGGGAAATGAGCCCTCAAGGGATAGAAGTCAAAACCCATCAAAGGGATCCCTTCAGAGACCAGACGAGGAAATGACTGCTCAAGCAACCAACTTAGCTGCATGCCAGTTGGTAGAGGAATCTGAGGGAAAAGATCGATGCATCTCTTCACTCCATCGAAGAAGAATTCTGCCCAGTCAACATCCTTCATCTCAGCATCAGTAGCCATCATGGGCCTCCAAATCCTTTGGTTCAACACATAATTTTCAGCAGGGACACCAAAGGTGACATTGCTAACAATGTCAAAGATGACCCTGTACTCCTCCTTCAAATGCAAACACGATGGAGATGGTGAAAACTCATAGTCAGCAGACTGCCTCCACTCATTCCAGTAACGGAACTCTGGAGCAGTCAAATGGTGGAAAACATCCATGACACGAACTGGACCTCGAGGAAGGCCGAACTTCAGAGAAAACAGGGACGGAGTCCAGTAAACCACCTCATTGTCAAAGCAACTCCAGATAGCATTATCATCAGTTTTACTCCTGAAGATAAAGCTTTGAAGAGCTTGTTTCTGATATTTTGTCGGCATAGTTGTCAGAAATTGGGTCAGACAACTCTCATGAAGAGCCCCCATCACGAAGTTGGCAACACGACAATTGTTACCATACTCAAAGTACAACCCCGATTCATGAAGAATCTGGTTGCGTGTGATAGACAAATCACTGGGTGCAATTGTAACATGATGCATTTTTGGAACAAGTAGAGAAGACAACGCTATATTAAAGGAAGAGAAGAAGATGAAGCCCAAGAAGACTAAGTGAAAGATGAAGTTTAGGGAGACAAATGTGGTGTTCTTTATAGCCAGATCATGGCTCTATCCACAGAGAGAATACTCTTCCAAAACGTCTTATCAAATAAATTCAAATCCAGAAGAGCAGCAGTCGAGGAATCTCGACAAAGGGGGAAGCGCCACCTGTATTGATAAAACTACTTACGGCAAGTCGTTCTACCTGGATTTTTTGGCGCTCTATTCCACGAAAGCTTAAAAAGGATAACAAAGGATAGCACAAATCTTTTGATTCAGACAGACATCTACCGCCTTAAATGATAACACTTGATGATTGTGTGCGGAAAATGGTAGTTCATACCAGATACAAACCAAGTTGCTGAGACACGGATGCTAGCACAGCAGAGACGAAGTATGAAATGAGATATTATTATTTCTTGGAATTCTTGAAGTTGCAGCTAACTATTTTTAGATGATCACATCTACTGAAGACAACATGTTGCATCCCGTTGAGTAGAGGCACGGCAGGATAATACTCGACGCAGTCTCGAACGCTGTCGTAGATATAATTCGCCCAGTCTACATCGGCTCCATCATCGATAGCCATCATGATTTGCCAAGTCTCTTTTGAAAAGTAAGTGACATCACGGTCCTCCCCCATCAACATATTACTGGCTACTCGGAAGAGCACCCAATAAGGGAAGCGCAAATCGTATGCTGAGACGGACAAAGAAAATCCAGACGAAGGCATTCGTCTCCATCTCTGCCATGCGGACCATTCAGGAGAAATGTCCGTCACAAAGTGGTTAAAGACAGACCCAGGACCTCTGGGAAGGCCAAATCGACGAGAGAAGACATCTGGTGACCAATAGATGAGTTTGCCGCGAAAGCGACCGTAAATGCCATCCTCCTCCACAGAGCAATCGTCGATGAATTCCCGAAGAACTTCGCCTTGGAAACGTCTGGGAGTAGAGGTAACAAATTGGGCCAATCCACTACGACTCAACTTTGACATTACTATCTCTGCAACATCCGGATTGTTGTCATACAAAGAATACAAACCAGCCTCATGAAGGATCTGGTTTCGGCGCAACTCAAGAGATTGACCTGGTGAATCCATCTCGTTTCTTGAAAATTTGTGTTTCAGAAAAAGGTTGTTGTGTCAACGAGGATACTTACAACAGGGTATTTATAAAGGGAAAATATTAACTCTTCTCGTCAGAATTGATCAGATTCAACTTACCAAAGTTATTAATCATCTGTCACTCGACGAATAGGGAGACGCCACGACAAATCGGTCAAAATGATTCTTGGGATACGCAATCGATGGTTGGAGAGATATATTCTGAAAATCGTCGTTTCATTTGCTAGACATGAAAGCTATGCTAGAGTTAAGGTATCTGCTAGTGAATACAATTTCTGCTAGAGATGAAAGCTCTGCTAGA
>JAPKLW010003907.1:11389-33261 GCA_026898455.1 Plectranthus barbatus
TGCTAGAGATGAAAGCTCTGCTAGAGTTAAGGCATCTGCTAGTGAATGCAATCTCTGCTAGAAATGAAAAATCTGCTAGAGATAAAGCATCTGCTAGCAAATGAGATCTATGCTAGAGTTGAAGTCTCTACTAGAGACAAGGCCTCTGCTAGCAAATAGGATCTCTGCTACTGAATTAAGGTCTATGCTAAAAATGGATTTTATGCTAGACTTAACATCTCTGCTAAAGGAAGAACACTCTGCTACCAACCATCGCTCTGCTATGATCTTAGCAAAATTACTAAGAAATTGATTAACAGGGCAACTATCAAGAAGATGATTGATATTGAATGCATCTATATAAGTTTGTCAAGATCAAAACGACATTATATTATATACATCATCAAAAGACAACTACAACAGCTGGTTCAATCAAAGGGCGAGAACGGTACAAAGGGATAAAAGTCTACTCCTAGAAGATTCGAGGGACTCAAAGTGAGATCAGTGAATCTCTGTTCCAGGAGTCAACTCAGAGGCATCCCGTAGGGAAGGTGAAGTCGAGGGAACTGCAGAACACTCTGCCGCACCCTTTGAAAGATGAACGCCGCCCAATCAACTTGTGCTCGATCATCTATTGCCATCATGACTTTCCAGACTTCCCGGGAGAAGATCATGTCATCTGGATTCACTCCCACGATCATCCCACAAACGATCTCGAAGAGGACTTGGTAACGAGGAAGTAGTCCATATGCTGAAGGTGTAGGTGAGAAATCCAGATCATCAGAATGCCTCCACCTCATCCAAGAAGACCATTCTGGAGCAATCTCATCACTGCGGTACTCCATCACCGAGTTGGGACCCCTCGACAAACCAAACTCAGAAGCAAAAGTATCCACAGTCCATACCACCAATTGGTTCCTGAAGACACTCACAATAGAGTCTCCAATGGACCGACTCTGTTTGAAGAAGAACTGCAGATGTTCTCTTTGAAACGCATGAGGCGTCAAAGAGATAAACCTAGCCAAACCACACGCCTGTAGACTGGACATTACCCACTCTGCTATGTGGTAATCTTCTTCATATTCCTGATACAGACCAGCATCACAGAGGATTCTGTGACACGGAACGAAAAGAGACTGAACTTGTTCCATATCTTCGAACTGGTAAATTTCTTTTTGTGAGTAGAAGAGTAAGAGTTGCAAGAAGAAGGCGTAACAAATGTATCACATGCCTATGCTATTTAAAGAGGAACCCTTGGTAACTGTTCGCTGCTGAAGTTGAAGAGTCACTACAAGGAGTGAGGTAATTCATTAATGCGAAGGTCATATCAGCCGAGATCATGATCATGCATAAAAAGCAAAGCCGGAGGTTATTGGGATGATAGCACAACATACGTGGTAGCATCTGTTCACCTCTAACACAAACGGCTACTGAAGTTTTCAAATCAGACGTGGGACGTTTGCGTTTTGCTTTGGTGAAACATTTAATGCATTTAGACGACGGCGACAAATGGGGCTGTGCCACGTCATCCACACTCGAGCACCGAGAGACGTGATTCTACTCACGATATGACTCTCAACCCGAACTGTCGATTGAAATTAAAATGAACTCAATCTTCGCCGTTGATTTCTTCACATACTTCGAAATCTTCTACACCTTCATAAGATTTCGAATCCCTTCAATTTCTGCCTTCAGATATTCATTCACCCCCCATTTCTGAAAAACCCTCTCAAAATCTTCCGAAACCTCCACTCAACCATGACTTCGAATCAAGATTCTTCAACCTCCTTACACCCAGACACAAATACCTCTCCAAATCTCGAATCATCACCATCAGAAAACCCAGAGACAGTTAACCTTCAACCGGCCTCATTTATCTACCCCTCAACCGCTTGCTCACCCCTGCATGTTCGACATGCACCAGAATTCACCGGTATTGAGAAGAAGGAGGACATTGATGAGTCCATCCCTTACTACACATTAGTAACCATGGCCAGACAGAAGAAGTTGTCCACGCATTCGGGAGAACGGCAACGAGTTGCCCAGATTATGAAGGACAGGATTCTGTACATGCCGCTCGCCAACAAACAATTTCCTAAATGGATTTTGGACCTTCTTGATTCCGAACTACTGGTAAAGTATCTCACTGCTGAACCTGATCAGTTTCATCCGCATATGGTTTCTGAATTTTATGCTAGGGCTGTTATGAGTGATGATCAGAAATCATTCAAAACATGTGTCTATGGAAATATCATAGAAGTGAGTGCTGATTTACTTGCTCGCACTTTTGGGCTTCGTAACTATGGAGCTAAAATTTCTCAGTATAAGATAACTGATACAGCCGAAATAGAAAGAAGGTGGAACCTTTGGAAGAAGCCAGGAGTGAAGAGGCAAATATTTAAGGCTAACACCTCAATCAACACCCTGACAGAGGAATACAAACTTCTCGCAGAGATTGTAATCAAGATGCTCCAGTGTGATGCTGGATCATACGCGGAGCTCTCTGCTAAGAAATATGCCGTGATGATGGCATTAAACGACAATGTTAAAGGCAATTGGGCCGAATTCATTTTTGAACGTTGGGCAGAACATGCCAAGAAGAATGCTCACATGGAAGTGGATGGAACATTCTCATCGAATGTAAACTTTGGACTTAAGATTAGTAAACTGTTGGAGATTCTGTTTACTAACAAAGGAGTAGATCGAGGAGTTGCACTTCTCTCTACCGACTACATTCCGGTAACACGTCGCAAGCCCAAGCCAGTCAACGTCAGGAATCCTCGGAAGTTAAAAGGGAAATCTAACATAGACAAGAACAAACCTACTTCTCCAGAGGAAGCTGGTATAGCCACACTCCAACACTCCATTCCTATTACCGAAGAAGAATTAGCAGTGTTGAAGAAGAATGCCGAAACGGATCAATGTTTCAAAAATCTCGAGGAGATTGAGAAGTTAGGAAATCTCCCAGTTGATCAGATCAACGAGATCATGACTTCGAAGGAAGCAGAACAGCCACCAACTACTATTGGAACATTGGCAGTTCCAATTCAATCACTAAAAAGAATTGCTACAAATCCTCCTGCAACTAAGGCAAAGAAGAAGACCAGAAGAAAGTTAGAACTTTTGACTGACAAGGAAGTGATGGGCAAAGCAGAAGCAGAACAGGCGAGTACTGCAGCTGCTGAAGGAATTAATACATCGGAAAAGCATTCAATAGAAAATACTACTGACAACAGCAGTGATCCAGATTACGTTCCTAAGTCTTTCAGGACTGGAGAAGAGCATAGTCAGGAATCAAGAAAAGCAAAAAGAAGGCGCATAGCCACTCTGAAGGAAATAGAAAAGAAGAATTACCAGAAATTCATCACTAATTTGACATTCGAAAGCAGAGACAGGAACTTCGAACGTGTCAAATCAGCTGCTGAAGAGTTCATGGCACAGAAGAAAGCTGCTGAAAAAGCTAGCAAAGAAGGCAGTGCTAGCCGAGGAGTAAGTGCTAGCATAGTTGATGAAGCTTCAGCGGAGAATATACATCATACATTGGAAGAAAGCCATGATGCTGGAGAAAGTCGAATTCCAGCAGAAAATGAAGAAATAACAGATACAGCAGAAGATGCTATCATAAGGAATACCACAGGAGATTCGAATGCTGATCCACCTCATCCAGCAAAAGAAGCTGTGAAGAAAGGAAAAGGAAAGGCTGACATGGCAGAAGAATCAATTCCACATCTATCACCTGATCAGCAGATCAACATTGAAGAAGAGGAATTATCAGATACAGAATTCTCAAAAAGGCTAGCATCTGGAGCCTTCAGTGAAACTCACTTCCCCAAGAACAAGTCTCGCAGAAGAAATGCGGGAGAATCCAGTGGGATTCGAGTTGAAGTGTTAACAGGAGTGCCGATGCAGACACACCTTGAGGAACATCCGAAGGAAACACTCCTCGGTCATCAATCTGCTGAAGACCAACCAGACGCTGAAACACATCAACCAGATGAAGATGACTCTCACCTCTCGGAACCTGGATCCTCTTGCATCTCTGAATCTGATTCCGATGAAGAAGCTGAAGAAATCTACAATGCAAAGTTCTTGAGGAAAGAAACCACAGAATCAGAGGCTATTCTTCGTATACCCCTCCATGGGCTGCCAGGACGTCGCTTGGACTCCGAAGAATCAGTCAATGGTGTGCACCGGTTCATCCCGAAGATGTACCTAACTCTGATTTAGGACCTATGGCTGAAGAAATAGAACAATTTGTTGACTCTGAAACAGAAAGAGCCATAGCAGAACTATTCTACAGTGAGTTAGATGAATCAATACCTGAAGGACGTCTATTAGCAAAAGAGTTCCGTCGGTGGAAGAAGTTTGATTATATTATGTATCAACTCTGCTTCGAAGAGCGGATGATATGCATTGTAGCTAAAGGATTAAACTTCTGGAGACGTGAAGAACGTTGGTGCTTTGATTGGATTGATCAAGTTCCAGGGATGAAGCAGTTCTCAGATCAACAAGTGATGTGTAGACTTCAAGCCATCCGAGAACACCGAGTTATCTCTCAGAATGCAGGACTACCCAAATCCACCTTCGCCCCCGATGGGTACTCTAACGCCAGGATTGAACTATCTAAGCGCCAAGCAAAAGCTGTTGTTGCCTATGAGAAACGTCAGTTGGAATATGAATCGCAACAAGAAAAGCGTCGGCAAGCTCGACGAAAGGCACGAGCCACTGAACGTGCCGCTCCAAGACTCGAGTATCCGGATAAGATGTTAGTTAAGCTTCTGGACATTGATATTCAGAACATCATAGAGATTGATATTCAGAACATCATTGAAGAAGCTCAGAGAGCTGAAGCTCAGTTTATTCATGAGGTCGCACAAGTTGTAGAGGCAGCTCATCGGATATTGCTCGAGGAATTACGCTATCAAGAGTATCTCGCTGCGAATATCAGCCATGAACAATCATCAAACATTCCAACAAGTCAAGAACTCATCATGACTACTTCCTTCAATGCATCTCCCATAACATCCGTAAAGATACCCCTTCCATTGACTACCGATATAGCTGAAGCCTTCCACTCTTATTTGCAACAAGCCGTTGATGAAAGAATAGAAGCAGCAACCAACCATCTGAGAAGAGAGGTTGATGAGATACGGAGCGATGTATCTCATGTACGAACAGAGGTCGGTGAAAGCAAGTTAGCTATTTCTGAGAACAGGGCAGGTCTTGAAGTTGTTCGAAAAGACATAGCAGACACCAGGACTCACGCCGAAGAAACGGTTATGGCCTATGGTACAAACCTTTTGGTTGCAATCAAAGAGGGGGAAGAAAGAAGAAAAGCTGACCGTGAAAGAAGAAAGAAAAACAAAGAGGAAGCAGCAACAAGGGAACAGGAAATGAAGAGGAAAGAAGAAAAAGCAAAGGAAGAATTGAAACAAAAGGAACTAGAAGCTAGACTTGATCTACAAAGAAAGGAACATGAAGCCAAGATAGAACTGCAAAAAATTGAACATGAACTTCAATTGCAAAAGATTGCTATAGAGCAAGAGAAGTTTGCCAAAGAACTGGAGCGTGAGGCTGCTGAAAGAGAATCAGGAGCAGCCCTTCTGGAGAATTTCATGAAATTCACCATGGAGAAGTTTGCTGACATTCAGAAGAACAAATCAGCAGATAGTGAAAAGGACAAACCAGCGCCCAGCTCGTGAACAACAAGGTCAATTCCTTTACTCTCTGTATCCAATTTGTACTTAAATTTGCAACATCATATATAAAATTGGATCAGATTTTGACAAAATATTTTTGTCCACTTCTGAATTTTACTGGTGTGCTATAGTTGATTTACACTCCTAGTGTACTCAACAAATTTGCATGTGGACATGACGATTATATGTTTGATTGATGAATATGAATGCTTGCTGATTTAAATGAGTGCTAGAAATTCTAGCATATTGCTTTGTTGCAAACATTTATTCACATTAATCGAGAAATATTCCCAGCACTCGTTGAGGGGGAATTTGACTATAATAATTTCTGTTGCTTGAACCTAGTTGGAAAAACTCTGTGATAGAATAGCATAGAATTGTAAAACACAGACATTCTTCCACTTATGGTCAGCAAATGATTGTAAGCTTTGATCGCACCAAAAAGGGGAAAATTGTTGGGAATTATCCCTAAAATCTTCCTTAGGACTTATTTGTAGAAGGTTTTGTTGAATCAAACCTTATTTAGATGGTCGATCATTTGCTGAAATCTAGAGCGTCTAACACAACTTGTAAAGTCCTGTATAAGTTATATATTGAGTTGTAATAGACTAGTATGCTATGAAGAATCCCTAGCAGACAACGAGCAGATGGAGTCAGCATCCAACTCACAAGATGCTAGAGAAACAAGCGAACAAGGATCGCCAGCATTTGGCTGAAAAGATTGCTAGAATGCTAAGGAGTTAGCATTCAGACCTTTCAGCATATCAATGAAGTATCAAGTCAAAGGATCTCAAGGAATATACCTTTAGCAAAGTTGAAGCCGGACTGTGACTCTGACAAAAAGGACGCACAAGGGACGAGACTTTTCCTAAGTAGTGTGGGAAGTACATCTCTACTCAGAAAGGCGTTCTATCAAGTTAATCCATTCTTGGAGAAAGAAGCCGTTGTGTCTAACGGGTATGGAGATTCAAGTTTTGAATCTCCAACTATAAAAGGGCAGATTCAAGAACTGGATAGACCACTGCTTTTACGATCTACAAGTGTTCTTTTCACTTTACTCATTCACGAACGCTCAAGCTAAAGATTCCTTTGACAAAGTGAACTTTGGAAGCACTCAATTGAGAGCCGTACAAAAGCTTATCTAAAAGCTCTCAACAACCACAAGTGTCGGTCATTGAAGTACTGACACTCCATTGAAGATATTCTTGATTACATCCAAGAATACTTCAATCATTGGGATTCATTTCTTTCAGAAAAGAATTCAACAGTCACTCTTGAAAAGGTTGTGACTCTCACGGGCGTTAGCCGCACATTCATTAAGTTCAGAGGCAAACTATAAAAGCCTCACTAGCGAAGGACAAGTTTTACGAAGGGGTGCCCTTGACTTGGCCGGAGCTGTGTTCAGAGAAGTTCAGACTCACGGAGGATAGCTGTCAAGTAGCCAGGCCGAAAGCTCACTGCCTACTTAACTGGAAAGGCGATTCCTTGTAATCTGTATACTTTTCTAGTGAAATTCTTAGCATTTCGGCTAAGGAGTGGACGTAGATCTATTTGATCGAACCACTATAAATCTTGTGTTTGTTTACTGTTTTATTAATTAACTGTTCAAAGCTTGATTTAAAACCTAGCAACGGAGTTGCTAGAGTATATCTGTAAGCAAACTTAAGTAACAACTTGAGCTAAGAAACATTTTGTTAACAACATTAAGTGCAAGAAACATTAATCTATTCCGCTGCATCTCGTGTTAAGTTTTCAACACGACGACTCTGATATTTCGGGACCAACAACAATCAAGCAATAGCTAAAGCACAACCAAGCAACGTTGCAATCAAGCAACGACCTGAATACAATCAAGCAACATCATGAACACAATCAAGCATCTTTCTCACTTTCTCACGTTAAGACCTTTCTCACTGGATTCGCTCCATATATATATAACATGCTAACTAGGAAATGCATTTGTCATGGCTGAAAAATGCAAAAAAATGCATCATTTTTATTGCATAATTGATGCACTGACCATTTTATATGCGGAATTGGTGCATCTTTTATCAAAACCTAAATACAATAACATTTTATACGTGGATTTGGTGCATTTTTTAAAAATGCATCAATCCTATACAAAAATTGCTCCTGAGCAGCTGCATTTTTTTCCACTATATAATGCATTTTCAATTCTGGACATGTGCATTTTATAGTTATTATATTATTATTTAAAGAGGTGTTATCAAATAATTACTACTTTATATATATATATATATATATATATATATATAAAAGCTAGAAATCTTACTATATATTCTCTCTTAGTAAGCATACATGCAGAAGATTTCTTGGTCCGCCGATGCTGGATGAAATGAAGGGCGCATATAAATAAATAAGATTTATTTGTGCTGAAGAGCAGATAAAACAGTCTGAGCCAGAGAAAGCAGCAGCAGCGCAACAGCAGCGAAGAAGGAAAATTACGACCATGGAGTATTGAAATAGTCTCGGTGTAATGCCGCCCACGCTCTATTCCAACGCTTCTTGTAGTGAGCGTTGATGTTGGTACACATATCATAGTAGATGAAATCGCTTCCCGACGACATCACCACGGATCGGCCAAGCCGGTTGATAATGTCAGCTGCCTCTTGATTATCGCCCATCATATTCTCAATGATCCCACAGTGAGAAAGGATCTCCACATCTTTCGAAGTATTCACAAGGCAATCCAATATCATCATGTAATCAGTCACATAAGTAGGTTGGTTGTCGCGAAAATACTGCTCGTAAACGATGAAGTTTTTTAAGAACCTCTCCGTCCCATCTTCAATAGTGAGAGTCGGCATTGTCAACGTCCCATCCTTGAACCCAACTTCATACTCATTGATTGAATATATTTTGAGGAACCTAACGTTTGCATCTTTGAGTTCTGTAGCAGAAGGAATTATAAGTTGGAGTTCACTTGGGTGAGACCCAACGTTTAATTTGACCAAATGATTGAATGAAGGTCGCGAAACAGTGTGGATCAAATGGAGCAGGTGCTTCACCTCCTCTGGACTTCTGTTGTTCCAGTTTGAATGGTAGAGATCTCCCTTTATGAAGGAATTGCAGACTTGTTTGACCAGTTTTTGATGTTGGTTTGGCCCATCGATCAGGTCAAACATCTTGCACAGAACAAAGAAAGGGATTTGGTTTTCAAACAACATGAGGTCCCGCATCAAGCTATCAAGAATCCACATCCTCTGTGAGATGGGATCATGGTCGCCGAAACCTTCGGTGTTGAGTTTCCGTAGTAATTCGATGATGAAGCAGGCATCAAACACCAGCATCTCGACGAACGCAGCTGCAGTGAGGCTTATGGGGTCAGCATAACAATGGCGCGCCTTTTGCTCCATTTGTGCAGCAGCTGAGACGTATACCTCAATGTTTTGATCTTTGCGCACAAGAAGTGAATTCATATACCGGTGCTTTAGTTCTTCCACCATGTTTAGGCCTTGTTTGCCGCGATGATAAGGGCCGATTGCGACGACAGCAGGCTTGTAAACATTGTCGTTGCTATTTTGCAAGTATCGGTCGTGTACTTTGTAGATGAAGGGTTGCGTTCGTGATTCACCCACCTTTTTCAATTTATTATTTATGCTCGTCGCGGCCTCCTTTTCTACCAGCTGGTCGAGCTCCATATTTCAACTGTGAGAAACATATGAATATTGCATTACAGCAAATTCATTCTAAGCAGCTTATAAATGTTTTTATTTATTTATTTTTTTAATTGGTGAGACTATAAATCATTTCACCCACGTCCATACATCAATTGAGACCCTACAATACAACACAACTCGTTTCAGATATCTTTAAAAAAAAAATCGTTAACTATGTTCAAACAAACTAAAAGTAACTTTTAGTAACTGGGGAAGAATTAATGCATGTATAGTGACATCCCCACATGTCTTCAACTAAAATCAAGAGTGATTAAAAAAATGAATTACATTTTGAGTTGATAATGACAAATATTAACGTATTAAAATTAAATAAATGGTAATTATAAAAATAATAACGAGAAATATTTTACACTTGTAAACTCTAAACTAGGGGCAACCAAAACCAAACCTTCTGACTTCAAATCGAATTAGATAAAAATCAATTGTCTCTAAAAATTATACAATTAAATCAGTATAAATTAATTCGGAATGGGAATGAAGTAAGAAATGAGACAATAAAAACTCTTTTCCACAACAAGGTTCAAGGATTATAGATAATTGTAACAGTTATTATAAAAGATTATTAAGTCGTAACAGATTAGGAATTACTTTGTCCAGAAAACATCTATATAAAAAACTGATTCAACCAGTTTTTTGGAGAAATGGACTCGTCAGCAGCGGAACTTACAAAGAGTCAGTTGTGAAGCTTTCTAACAGAACATACTTCACAAATGATAAAGAGAAGAGTTGTACCAAGAACTGATAGCAAATACAACTGACTAAAAGTAATTGTTCTTACAAGTAAGAACAAACTGCAGAAAAAAGTCTAAAAAGCTGCAAACATCGAAGAAAGTTTATAACGGCTAGAAGATAAAGTAGAACCAAACTACCATGGAGAACCTATAATAACTTGACATGAGTATCAATTTATAAGGTTAGCGTAGACTGTTGAAAGCACTTGGAGAAAAAGGTCAATGTTGATCTAGAAATGCTTTTGTGAGATTTCAAGAAAATAGATCAACCTTGTCGGTCAATTTTTCCCTGTCACGGAACACAAAACTCTTAGCCTCCTAGCAAAGAGTTACCTTTCCGAAGTTCACTCTATCTTCAGAGGTGAATCCAAGACTGATTTCCAAACACCTTTCAGAAATCGACACTCACCGACTACAACTACGTTCTATAAAGAACTAAAACTCACAACAACCCTTCCAGCGAGAAAGGTCTAGCGATGTGTTTATGGTAAAGTCGATCAACTTGAAGAGAATATATACAAAGTGGACTTGTTGGGTGCACATATAGCCTGCAGGATGTAGGAGATTCCCGCTACTTCTATAGACCATGACATCACATTATAACTTTGTTCTAATTATTCCGATCCTTCTGGCAATCGAAGAGTAGACGTAATGTCATCTGACAACCGAACCAATATAAAATATCATGTGTCATTTATCACTTTCTGTTCCCTTTATGTTTTGCGTGCTGATTTTGAAACCCAATACCTCACAAATTGTTGGAGTATACTTTCAAAATAATTTAAGTAAACTTCCCAAACGACAACGTTTTCAGAGTACCAACTGACTTGAGAAAGAGTTACTTGGACCTCAAGGTTTGCAAAATCTTGCGCTCTGCATTTATACTCTGACGTTTTGGGACCAACAAGTGGTATCAGAGCAGTTGGTCTACACGACAAACTGTTTTATGCCTACCAGTGGACCAGATCCAATTTGTTCGTTTTGCAAAATTTATTCTTCACATCTACAGACATGCTTGTGAGCAAAACTAAAAGAGCATGGATTCTGTAGAATCAAAGCGGAAAGAAGTTTCAATTACCGAAGAAGCTTGTTCTGAGGGGGAAAAAAAGATAGTGACAGTTGCTGGCACTCAAGTGAGAATATCGGAGCAAACAACAATCACCACCTCTACGAATGTTGAGGTAAATAGCTCTCCTTTTGATAATTTAGAGTATGCATCCAACTCAACTGACTTGTGTCATTTTGAGTCATAAGATTTTAATCTTAATTTTTTTTTTAAGAAACTTGCGCATATTTGTAACTTACAAAACAATATTTCCTTGGAAAATATCTTTTTAAAAAATGAGGTCAAGATATTAACTATTGAGCTAAGTAAAAGACAATCTATTTAAAAGATTTTCAGAATATCCTTGATGAAAATTCAACTCGTATGATAAATTTTGAAAAATAGTCAAAAGAGTTGAAGACCTTGAAACACGAAAACTTTGATCTGAATAAAACTATTTTATCTTTTAAAAGCTTAAGATAAAATTTGAGTAACAAAACTGTCTTTTCCACGCACACACACACAAAGACAGTGCCCCCAAAGGTTAAGTGTCAAAACTTGCCTAAGGAACAACTGACAAGAGAGAAACATGTCATCTCTCAGCTAAAACTGACTAGACAATCAACTTGCCATTCAGTTGATTTTCCCAATTATCGAAAGGATAATTGGAGGTCTCCCAGTCGTCCGGAAAGGGATGGGAGGCTACCAACTATCGTCAAAATAGTTGGAGGTTACCCAATGTTAAGCAATCACATTGGAGATCTTATCCTAAGCAGCAATAACACAAGTTCATAATGAAGACAACTGTTATGATGGAAAGACTGAGTACTTTTGGTAGAGGATATTCAAGGAAACTAAGCACTATTGTTCAATGTGCAAATGGACACTACTCTCGAGATTTCATAAGAGATCTGACTCTAGACAAAATTTGCACACACGCACATCCTTTAGCATTCATCATCATAATAGACTTAATTATGCTACAGGGAAATAGAGAGCTCCCAAAGAAGAAATCTTTGAGCTCAGAACCTTCAAAGCATGGATTCCGAAAGGATTACTTGCTTGGACTAACCACGAAGGATCCACATTTAGTCGAATACCTTGTGTTTAATTTATTGATTTGTAGGTTTCCTCATTGATGCTCAGAAATAATTGAGAGGTCTTGGTGTCTAGACCTTAAAAGAAAGACACCGTTTTCTCTGTTCTTATCAGGAATAATTGAGAGGGTCTTGGTATTGAGACCTTAAAAAAAAGACACATCATTTCCTCAGTTATGATCAGGAATAATTGAGAGGATCTTGGTATTGAGACCTTAAAAAAAACATACCATTTCCTCAATTATGTTCAAAAATAACTAAGAAGGTTTTATTGTCGAGACCTTAAAAAAAAACATAGAGGACCTTGGTCATTTTCGAGCATATATCGATTATTCCTTTGAGTACATACAAGAGGATTTTAAATGAAAATCTAAGCCACAAATAATATATCAAACGATTATTTAGTTAATACACTTATGTAAGTACTACATATTTAGTTTTTCAGATAGGTTCTTTAAGAGCTATGCTTAATATTGTTCGCCCGAGCCGAAAATGGCTCGCCCGAGCCATCAATAACCGCCAAAACTGCCAAAAGCCGATCTGGCTCGGCCGAACAGGGCATGGCTTGACCGAGCCAACTCTCTGCCCGCTCATGCTCGATCGAGCCTGCCTGCCTCGACCGAGCCGAGCCTTTGTCTCTTCTTCTCGACCGCGCTCGGCCGAGCCTGCCTGGCTTGGTCGAGCCAACTCCTTGCGGCACCCAATTTCACCCGTTCTCCTCCTTTGCTTTGCTCGGTCGATCCTTCTTCCACTCGGTTCACGGCTCGGTCGATTTTCCACCAAAAACTAACCCAAAAATGCTGCTTTTTTGCTCAAAACCTAATCTACAACATTCAAAACACAGAAACACGAAAACACGACAAAAGAGCAACAAAAACATATGATATGAGAGTAAAATGGCCGCAAACATGCACGCTCACACATCGAAAAATAGGTCATTTTACGCACATATCATA
The DNA here is from genome assembly GCA_026898455.1 of Plectranthus barbatus. Taxonomy (NCBI): domain Eukaryota; kingdom Viridiplantae; phylum Streptophyta; class Magnoliopsida; order Lamiales; family Lamiaceae; genus Plectranthus; species Plectranthus barbatus. The sequence goes on from JAPKLW010003907.1 coordinate 24,598, forward strand.
ATCCCCCAAACTTGAACCTTTGATTGTCCTCAATCAAAACAAAGTAAAGCCATTAATCTACCTCATGCAATACCTCATAGCTCATCAAAGTTATCTTAGCATGTTCAAGTAAAACGAGATTATCACCTAACTTTGTAACAAGGTTAATGCTAAAGACATGAACCACTCATCAAAAATGGATACAAGAAACGAAAGCACTCCCTCACGTGTTTAGGGAAGATGAGATTCACACAATCACAAGATATCGAGCTTGATTTCCATAGGCTTGCATCCATTCTCACCACTATACTACAACGAGTTAGTTTCTAGAATCAAAAAGGTCTTTTCACCGGTTGTAACATGGCTGGCTAACTAAAAGGTGGGTGGTTTTGGGCGTTATGAGAAATTTTAGGATTAGTGATTGTATTGAATTTTTAATATTAGGCAATACATTATTATATTATTTTTTAATATTTATTTGATTATAGTTAGATTATTATGATGTAGATTATTATAGTTGTTTTGTTATATTGAAAAATAATTTTATGAACATAAATAATATTAATGCTAAACAACAATATTGTGTATATGCATATTTTTATTAATAAATAATATTCGCTACGGTCGGTATACCATAATGTAAAACATGGTATATCTTAGTATACTGTAAAATCTCGATCTAATACAGTAATAATATTCAATTTGTGCTATACTGAAATTTTGGTATAGTGATTAAAAATATTACAATAAAATTATTTCAAAAGTTTAAATATCTCAAAACCCAACAAAATAATCAAAATAAATATATAAATCTTCCAACTTTTCAAAACTCTAATTATACTAAAAAAAAAAAAAAAAAGAGTAAATACTATAAAAATAAAATTACAAAAAATTTAATAATCTTCAATGTGTTCACATTCGCAACAACCTGTCTAATTTCATTCTAAATTTATTAAAAATTGATGTAATAAAAAAAAAAAAAAAATCTTCAGTTCCCAATCTAATATTTTCGTCTCTCCTCGTGTTTACTTTTTCTTATTTTTTGTGCACTTTCCTTACTCTCTCTCACTTCCCTCTTCTCCCATCTCCGTCGTTCCTTTTTCTTCGCCTGTCTACTTCTCTCTTCTCCTCTATTTTTTTTTTTCCCTTCCCTTCCCCTCCCTCCCTATTCTTCTCCCTCCTCCGTAAATACACCTTTCTTCTAGAGAATTTCATTTATCACATTTATCAACATCAGAAAATCTAAAAAGAAAAGCATAAACAGCAGCCCAGTTTTCAGGACGGGGTGCTGCTTTAAGAACGGTCAGTAGCCTCTGAGTGCTTTGACGCGACTTGGTGGCAGCCATTTTACAACCATGATACTAGCTAGTTTACAAATTACGTAATACTATCATTAATAATTTCAGAAAAAGTATTCACTTGTATTATAAAATATAATACCCATAAATATAACAAAAGCAGGAGGATGTTAAACCTGTGTCGCAGCTTCTTGGGAAAGCCTTTGAGGACCCTGAATCAACGGATCTGGAAATCTACAAAAGTAAAGAAAAAAATATTAAAATAAAGTTTTGCTTTTCGCAAAATTTATAAGAACATATGAACGCGCGTCAGCGAGTTAAAGGCTGGACTCACGGAGCGCTTAGATAGAGAGATAAAATGTAGGGGCGGCGACTTGATCGACACTTACAGGTTTGATGGAGTGGGATAGAACTAGGATGCGTTGATTCATAAAAGTAAACGTGGTAAGAGAAAACGCGTGTGTAGACCGAGAACAAAGTGAGATTGAAGGACAGCGAAGCCCAAAGAGGAATGGAGTTTCCGTGAAGGTGGGTGTGTTAGAGCACCTGCTACGAATTTTAAAATTTTGTCACGTATTTGTTATATCGATAATTATTATTATTTCTTATTTTATAAATATCTACATTAATATCTATCATCATTTTTCATTAATTCACTTTTTATTTTATATTATTTATGAATTCTACTTGTTATAATAATTATTTAATTTTATAAATATACAAACATATATTCTTCATTTGTTTTATTAAATAAAAAATTTTAATATAGTCCTTGCAAAAAAGTTTGCATTATAATAATTGAAAAAAATAGATAAAATATATATACTTTAAAAACATATTAGTTTTATATATATTATATTTATTTATATATAAAATATATAAATAGAAATTTAAATTAAAAGAAAAAGAAAAAGAATAAATGAATTAAAGAAAAGGAAAAAAAAAGTCCTCAAGCCTGCCCCACGCACACCCATTTACATTGCTGGAGAGTGCGCTGCACGCGCCAAAGCTGTGCTTGAGTGGGGCGCTTGTATCTCCCCTCGTGTGGGGCTATTTTTTTAAAAAAAAAAATAGAATCGTAGATAAGATCCCAATCCTTACTCTCTCTATTATGTGGATCAAAATTGATGAGGTGGGAGATTTTAAATTTTTTAAGATCCATCATTTGGGATGCTCTTAGTGTACATGTATTGCACAAATAATTTAGATCTCAATTTAGTTAGGGTTGATCGGTCTAAATAACATGAACTAAACACAAGGTTTGGGTCAAAAAAAATTTAAACAAAAAAAATTTGTTTTAAATGGCCATGTCTAAACGGGCTAAACCTGCCTGGCTAAACCATTTCCTCGAAAAAGAAAAAATTAAAAAAAGTAAATTCTTGCTATTTTATCATACACACTTCCACATTAGCATTACCTCTTAGTTAACCATTTGATTATTGTGATAGGAATAAATTCAATTTTTTTATGATTGTTTGGATCAATTAAACATTTCCATTATAAAAATTGGTTCAATCAATCTCTTTATTCAAATAAATATTTTATGGAGAATTGTCGATTCAGTACTTAAAAGATAATTTAATTGTTGATTCAGGATCCGTAAGATGATTTGTCAATCCAGACCTGATATTGAGGTCCTAGATTGAGAATTGTATGATCTTTCAGGTCCTGGAGCTCGTAAGGCTAGAAGAAGAGGAAATTTTTTACATCCTGCACCAATCATGTTTTGAGGAGAGAATGCTGGTCATAACAACCAAGGGGCTCAACTTCTAGAGAACGGAAGAACAATGGGCAAACGATTGGATCGATCAGGTGCCCGGGACCAAGCAATTCTCTGATAAGCAAGTCCTAGCAAGTATTCAATCTATACGCGTTCACCGGATGTTCTCTACTTCCCAATCTCTGCCGAAGTCAAGCTTTGCTCCAGATGGTCATTCTGATGCTCGTATTGAGCTGTCTAAGAGCCAGGCCAGAGCTGTTGATGGAGATCTAGTTGGCAAGATTTATCAAGATATTTCAAGAATATTTATTGAAGATATGATTGAAGATTTGATTTATCTTGATAAGATTTGGTAGTTAGTTATTTAAGTAACTTTGGATTATATCTTTTAGATATATTTTATTTCCTTAGTTTATTAGAATTTGATTTCCCTATTAGATTAGGATTTGATTTCCTTATGAAATTAGGATTTAATTTCCTTTTTAGATTAGGATTTGATTTCCTTATTAGGATTTGAGTTTGCCTATATATAGGCCTTGTTATGGAACAAATAATTCAGTTTTCAGTTTAATAAAATTTGTGAGGTTTTCTCCTTCAATTCTGAAAGCTCAAATTTTCGAGTTCCTTATTCAACCATAGGAATTCGATTTTGACTAATCAATTGGACAGTCATATCCATTGGTGGTGTCTTCGCTTATATCTTTCGTTGTTGGATCAATTCGCCTCTTGGGTTGTTGGAGAACTTATTCTGGACTACGGTACTTGAGGGTTTTCGAATCCAAAGGTGTTGGATCTTCCATCTTCAGTGTTCAGTTTGCTTCCACGTCGAGTCTGAGTCCTTCCGTTCGAGTTCCTGGGCTGCGATCTAAACCTTCCTGGCGAGGATCGTATCATTTTGGTACCCAGAGCCAGGTTGTGTCTTTCTTTTCCGTATCATTTTGGTATCAATATCCAGGTCGTACCTTTCCTCTTCCGTTCCTTCAATTTTTTCGTGTCTATTGTGTCAAAAAAAAAATTAAAAAATCGAATCTTATCTTGTTTCCTGTCGTGTCTTTGGTGTCATTCTTGATTCGTATATTTTCATGTCTTTGAGTCATTAATTTAGGGTTCTTGTTAGTCAAGATTTGAATTATTAATACCATACCATAATTATTCAAATCTTTATATCCATATCTAGTCAAATCTTTCCATAATATCAAATCCTTCCTTATCTTTTATTACCTTATTAAAATTCTTCCTTATTCATATTTTCCCTTCTTGATTACCAAGTAATTTGGTAATTACCTTATTCAAATATTTCCTTATCCATATTTTCCTTATTGACTTTTGTTATTTCAAAAAAAAAAAGAGAGAATATACAAAAAAAAGTAAAAAATTCGTGAAAAAAAGGAGAGAGAGAGAAAAAAAAAAAAGAAAAAAAAAGGAAAGAGAGAGATAGAGAAATTATTTTTGCCATAACTTTTGCTACAGGTGTCCAATTTCAGCATAATTGTACTTATCGGAAACGTCTCGACGAGATCTACAAGTGCTATCACTTTGTTGTGACGTTCCATGAGCAGAATGTCTATAATCGAATATGAGGAATTAGATGATGATGCTAGAATTCAGATGAGGTATATGATGAAGTTTTTGAAATCTGACTTCAGAAAGATGGTGAGGTCAGAGATGGAGATGTTGCATCAACGGCTTGATGCATTGGAAGATAATTATTTGGGAAGCAAAAAGATGAGATATAAACAAGCAAAGTGGGAGAATCAACCAGATAGTTCCTCTCCATTTGATAAGTTTCTGTCAAAGGTGGAGCAGGCGATGGAGAAGGTGTTGGTGGCAACCAAGTCTCAGTCGTTGCCTCTTTCTGTTCAAGAAATCAAGGAAGACAATATAGCAGTTCAGATACCATTGGAGGTTCTTGGTGAAGTAGTGGTGATAACTCAATCTGAGTCGATGCAGCCAATTCAAGAGACCAAAGAAGAGGTTGTAAGAGTTGCTACACCTTTGGAGAGTCATATTGAAGAAAATGAAGAGATCGAGGTTCCGACTACAGTTACTATCATTACATGTCCACTTTTGGGTATACAAAATCAAAGTCAAGTGCAGCAGAAGATGGAGATGGTCCAGAGGAACATAGTTCAATCCATTCTTGTGAGGACTATTGGTTTGAAAATGAAGATGCATGAAGAGAAGCAATTGCCTGATTTTGAACATGATGATGTGCCAAACAAGCCAACCAAGGGCAATGTAAGATGGTCCATTGAGTCCAGTGCAGACGTGGATTTGAGGACAAATCCCTTTGAAGAAGAGGGGAATGATGGAGATCTAGTTGGCAAGATTTATCAAGATATTTCAAGAATATTTATTGAAGATATGATTGAAGATTTGATTTATCTTGATAAGATTTGGTAGTTAGTTATTTAAGTAACTTTGGATTATATCTTTTAGATATATTTTATTTCCTTAGTTTATTAGAATTTGATTTCCTTATTAGATTAGGATTTGATTTCCTTATGAAATTAGGATTTAATTTCCTTTTTAGATTAGGATTTGATTTCCTTATTAGGATTTGAGTTTGCCCATATATAGGCCTTGTTATGGAACAAATAATTCAGTTTTCAGTTTAATAAAATTTGTGAGGTTTTCTCCTTCAATTCTGAAAGCTCAAATTTTCGAGTTCCTTATTCAACCATAGGAATTCGATTTCGACTAATCAATTGGACAGTCATATCCATTGGTGGTGTCTTCGCTTATATCTTTCGTTGTTGGATCAATTCGCCTCTTGGGTCGTAGGAGAACTTATTCTGGAATACGGTACTTGAGGGTTTTCGAATCCAAAGGTGTTGGATCTTCCATCTTCAGTGTTCAGTTTGCTTCCGGCGTCGAGTCTGAGTCCTTCTGTTCGAGTTCCTGGGCTGCGATCTAAACCTTCCTGGCGAGGATCGTATCAGCTGCAGCCGAATATAGACAACGCTAGGACGAGTATGAAGCTCAGAAGAAGGAGAGGCTGCTGGCCAGGATGGCTGCTGCTAGAGAGCAAGAGGAGCTCGAAAAGAACCAGAGTCGCGAGCTGACCGTACATCATGACAGATCGGAGGAAATGCTTGCACTTTTCTTAGAAGATGACATCTTGGAAGTGGCTAGAGCTACACGGGCGGCTGAAATAGCAGAAGCAAAGGCAACCCAAATTGCTAAGGCCATGGAGGAGGCATGGAGGATTGAGGAAGCCGAGCTCATGGCAGAGGAGGCTCTCTACTTCACCGTACTTGTAGAAACAACAAAGGCACGTGAACTTGCGGAGGCCATGGAGAAGGTCTGAAAATAGAGGAGGCCGAGCGCATACACGAGGAAGTTATGTACATAGTGGCCCAAGGCGAAGTTGATATTCAAATAGAAGAAGCTGAATCTATTACAGGAGGCGAATTGGTGCTAGCAACTTCTTCATTGGATGCCCTGCCTATAAGTTCAACTGACTTTCACTCTTGTGCTCATGTTGTTGTTCAATCTGCGCTTCAACATGCCCTATCCACTACAATTCCCATAGCCATTGCTGAAAAAGTGGCCATGGAGGTTGCTGTTGGTCCCGGTTTAACAGGGTATAACTTGGCAGCGGAAAATGTGTTAGTTCGTTTCTTGCACTCTGCTGGTTACTCAGCTGACTGGGACCTTGTCAGCTGGTAAGTCAACTGGCACTATGAGTACTTAGCTGACTGGCGACTGGCTGGTCAGCTGGTAGCTCAAGACTTAGAATATCTTAGCCTTGTTTGCACAGTTATATCAGTTTTCAGATATACACCAGCACTTGAGTGCTGGGTTTCAAATCAGTATGAAAATGCAGAAAGCTGATAAAGACAAAAGGATTTTTATAGTGGTTCGATCAACTGATCTACGTCCACTCTCCAGTCGACTCACTGGAAATTCACTATAAGAGCAATCAGGTACAAAGTTCCTACGATCTATCTCCAGCTGGTAGATGCCCCGTCTACCAGTCCACTGGATCAACCGCTCCCGGTCCTTGTCCTTCTTCAGCTCTCGTCAGATGGATGGAGTGCGAGCACGTCACTTCAACCTCCTCCTCTGACTGGTTGGGTGTTGAGTTCTCCCAAGAACGAGTCTTCTCAATGCGGCAAACTGCCCGTAATAACTCAAGTGCTGGCTGGCACAAGAGCTGCTGTGAACTTCCTCGGAGGAGAAAGAACACCAAAGAGATCTGTAACTTACAAGCTGGAAGCTTGAAGTCTCGTGTTTGAATAAATCAACACACGGATAGCCTTTAGAGAGGCCTCGAAAGTTGTATGCTTTTACTTGCTTGAGCGTAATAAATTTCAGTCTTTCGGTAGGTGAAGAGTATTGAATGTTGGGAAGCAAGCGTGCAAGCGTCTTAAATGTTGGTAGCTCCGACCTATTTATAGACGCAGGATCCCATTCAAATTTCTAGCCGTTTGGACTCATCCGGAAAAGGTCTTTGTCGTCGCATGTCCTTCTGACGGCGGCAGGTAGGAATTTCCGAAAAGCGCCATGCTTTTGTCCACTTTATCTGACACAGATCTCTTTGTGTCAGAACGGCTCTTTAAGTCAGTACGAGGAATCGGAACTGGTGTCTTGAACTGATAGACTTTAAGGAAGTCCTCTTGTCAGTTTATTCCTCGACGAATCTTCTTTTTGTCTCTAAGTCTTTGGGAGAGCGAATCTTGAATTCTGCTGGTAACATCCAACTGGTAGATCGTACTGGTGATCTAGTGCTGGCAGTCTCTGCTGGTGACTTTCCTTAGCACAATCAAGGTCTACCAATTCGTCTGATGTTATCTCTTGAAATCTCCCGTGACTGGTGGCTTCACCGCTGGTGAATAGTGTCAGCCAGAACACATATTCTGCTGGTGAACAGTAACCAGTCAATAGCTCTACTCCATGCTGATGAACAGTGTCAGCATGAGTCTTTGTCAGTCGCTTTTGCTGGTGAGACTTCTCTCAACTGGTAAGCACATCTCATGCTGGTGAACAGTAGCCAGCATGAGTCTTGATCAGCTACGACTTACAACTCAAAAGACCTAAACAGGACTTTACATTTGAGACTAGAGCTATTCTAGAGACAAAACTGACGCTGGTAGGACTTAGGATTTGATGCACCAAAACTATGATCTAACAAATAGCCTTGTGATTCGTGCGCCGCCCCTTAATCAAACTCACAACATTTCTATGAGTGCTACTGAGGGAAAGGAAACTTAGCCAGTTTTCCCAACAATTTCCCCCTTTTTGGTGCGATCAAAGCCTAACCAACGAGCACTCAGCTGATGAGGAAAGTTACAGAGTATTTCTGGGTTTTTACAAATAAACCTATCAGATCTAAACCCATGAAACTACTTCCTCACATCAGCTCTAACCTAAGGATCTTCCCCCTCAAACTGGGAGAGATATTGCTCGATTAAATTATGAAGTAAGAATCTGAGCCGGGTTAGAATTAAAAAATACCAAATGGAGTGCTGGTGCTGATTACACAAAATGTGTAAGTTCAGCTGGTAAGTAAAAATCAGTAGACATTAGTTGGACAATGAGAAATTGTCGTCAACCCGTCAGTAATCAATCCATTAATGATATGAAATTACAAGTACAGAAAGGACAACTGACTAGTCTAGACTGGTACAAAATTACTTACACAAAAAATGAAGAGTACAAGAC
>JAPKLW010003908.1:8619-33257 GCA_026898455.1 Plectranthus barbatus
GCTAACTCAAGATCGTGAGTAGGGTAGTTCAGCTCGTGTGGCCTCAGTTGTTGTGAAGCATAAGAAATCACGCGTCTTACCTGCATCAACACACAACTTAAGTTGTACTTAGATGCCTCTGTATACACCTTGTAGCTCATATATGTCTCAGGGATAGCCGAGACGGTTATAGTTGTCAAATACTACTTCAGCTTTAGAACAAACCTCTTCACATTCCTTAGTCCATTCATATTTGATTCCTTTCTGCAAAATTCGGGTCATTGTCTTCGCTATTTTCGTGAAACCTTCGATGAATCATCTGTGGTACCCAGTTATTCTGATAAAACTTCTTATTTTATTCAGTTACATAGGTGACTTCCATACCATCACCTTCTATACCTTAGCGAGGACCACTTTGATTCCATTGGCCGACCCGATGTGCCTAAGAACGCTACTCATCTTAACTAGAATTCACATATCGTGAACTTGGCACACAATTTCTCTTCTCTGAGCGTATGTGGGACATTTCTCAGATGTCGTTCATGTTCTTCTTCCCCTTGGAATAGACAAATATGTTGTCACTGAACATTAAGACAAAACTGTCTACATAAGGGCAAAAATACCCTATAAATTACTTTCATGAACACCTCTGTGGCGCTCGTTAGTCCGAATGGTATAGCCACGAACTCGTAATGACCATACCTAGTCTTACATGTCGACTTTGGAATATCTTCCTTCCGAATTTCCAGCTAGTAATAGTTTGAGCAAAGACCTATTTTTGAGAACACGCTTGTTCTTTTTTTTTTTTTTTTAGCTAATCAATCAGGTCATCGACTCCAAGCAAGGAATACCTGTTCTTCAGAGTTACTTCATTCGATTCTTGGTAATATATGCACATCCTTATCGGTTCGTCTTTCTTTTTCGCAAATAGGACATGGCTCCTCAAGGCGATTCACCTGATCTTATGAAACCCATGTCCAAAAGTTCTCGGAGTTGCACCTTCAGTTCCTGCAATTCCTTAGGCGTCATGCAATATGGTGCCTAGGAAATGGGGGTTGCTCCCGACTCCAAGTCTATCATAAATTCCACCTATTTGTCTGGTGGCGGACTAGGTAGTTCTTCTGAGAGTACATCTTCATATTCATTAACTATCGGTACATTCCGACCGTCAACTTTTGATTAACTTCTCCTTCCAATTATACCAGATAAGCTTGATTTTCCTTTTTTTGCATTTGCTTCCGGGCTTGGAGTGCTAATATGACTGGCATTATCTGGCCTCGGTGAATTTCATAGGTATGAGCTGGTTCAGCTCCTGCTTGTTGAAGGGAAACTCCCATACACTATGTAGATTAGTAGTTGCATTTTCCGATGACCAATCCATTCTTAGGATTGTGCCTACGTCATGCATATCCATAACGTTTAACTCAAACGTCATCACCCGATGGGCATTCAACTGAACTCCGAGGTTAGAGCACACCCAAGTAACAGTAGTCATCTACCCTAAAGGCGATACTACTCTTCGGCGATTGCTCTCTCTAGGCCTTTGCTCCCTAATCTCCACTTATGGAGCCGACTCTGTTTTGGATCTAAGAACAATCCCCAACACTGCCGATGGGGTTGTTGCCGCCGAAGGCTCGACAGTGTGGTGGCTCAACAGCGATGCTTCCTGCCTACGTGTTGAAAGCCCTTTGGTGTCTGACTCTCTGAGCGGTCTAAATGAGTTGGAGATAGAGATGGAGATCAAGTGGCTGTCGGTGGAACCACAAATTCGGGAGATTCCAGAAGAGATAACGATGGCTGTCGTTCGACAATTTTGGGAAATTCAATTCCCAAACATTCGGTCATTTCTCTCTAATTTACTTAACTGCATGTTTATGATTACTTGATTGCTGGCTGCTTTATTGAAAATATGGCATATGTGATGGATGGAGGGAGTATGAATTGTTGGCTGCTTTACTGCTTTACTGAATTGTTGGCTGCTTTACGGGTTGTTGGTTGATTTACTGCTTTACTGAATTGTTGGTTGGTTTAATGAATCTGTGGGATTATTGGGGTTAACCTGAAATGATTGTATTGTTCACACAAATTTGCATCCCTGAACACATTGATGATACACTGATTGTGAGTGAAATGTGTTTGACCAATTTGAAGTGGTTTCTTGAATCTGTGTTGGTTGAGTTGTAGAATTTCAAGCCATAGCCCATGCATTACTTTCATTCAAAAATTGTGCTTTACAAAAACCATTTCCTACATATGCTTCACATTGAAGAACTATTCTAGCTATGATTTACAAAAAAAAAGTGCAAAAATTAGAGTCTTCAACTTGCAGTCCCCAAATCTGATATGAGCCCTTCAATGCCTTTTGTTTGTCGTGCTTGAATTAAGAAATCGATGCATTCTTTAACCAACTCTATAGGAATCTCCAAATTTTTGGGTAAAGCATTTTGCAATAGCAACGCATCCTTCTTCATATGTGGCAGCTTATAATGATTGCAACCCTTAACCTTCATTATCTCTTGAAAACAGCATTGTAAGGATAGAAATACCTTGTTTAGTGTCATTGCTTCAAGACTATTGAAGCTTGCTATCACTGCATTTATTAGTTCACTTGCATTTTGGCATGCTTGTTGTTGTTGCAAGCTTTGAATAGCCCTGAAATAGCCCAAGTCATTCACATTTAAATCAGGGGAATTAGGGGGTTGTTGCACCAATGATATATGAAATCCATCTGAATTTGCTGCTTCAAGAAATTCTTGATCTGCATTATTGATATGAGGCCTTGCATTATCTTGCTGAATTAAGATGGTTGTGCTTAAACATGAAGGCCACTTATTCTTTATTGCTGGTAAAACCTGAAAATTAAGATGAAAAACATTAGCTGCATGAATAAACTTCAAAGCTGAATAAACATAGACTTCTTACTTGTTTGATTAGGCAATCTTTTATCACTTCCTTAGTGATAGATTGTATTGGTTTGATCTCCAATGTACCAGCAGCTCTTTTCTTGCTGTTCCTTTTAGCTGCAACTTCTTCAACAAATGGCCACATTCCTATTTTACCATCAAAAATAACAGACCCCTGTTCTGAAAATATGGGCCGAGAGACAGCACACATGAACATTACCTTAGGGATGAATTTCTTATTTTTGCATGTCCTATGTGGCTCAGATTCTGAATGTGTGAGGTAGTATTTGTGTGTGTTTTTGGTTAGATAAAACCATTTTTCATCTATGTGAACAATGTTCTCCATGGGCTTGAATTTTAGCATCTTCAAAGCATTGTCATATTCTATGGCTTGTAAACTGAAACTCAACCGTAGCAGTTTGTTTGGAGCTGTCAAATCCGGTTTAATTGCATTTGTGTGTGCTCTGATCAGGTTCCTTTTAGCCCATCTTCCCACAGTAGATTTAGGAATCTTTATGCTATCAGCAAGTGCTCTTATTGAACCTCTTTTCTGATAATGAACTTGTGCAATCTGATCATGATTTACCTCATATTTCAGCTTTCTGATTCTAGCTTGTCTCTTGCTTGTCACTTGTAGAAGCTCACCTCTTGATCTTTGTTGTTTTGCAGTTTCCCATATCCTTGAAATTGTTTTTCTGGAGCAACTAAATTTGGCTGCTGCTTCATTCACCATCCCCCTTGCAGGCTGGCCATTTCTTGAGTTCTCCAGCAAGAAGAGAATCATCTCACTTTTTGTAGAATCAGGGATATCTGGTTTCTTTCCCATTTCTGCAGATAATTTTGTGCTTTTGTGTAATCACAAGCTTGTTAGTGTATATTTATAGGAAATGATTAGGTGGGAAAATTTGTAATCACTTTTTGGTGGCAATTGTAGTGATTTTTTTTTGAATTTTGGCTCCAGTTAATTTGTAAACCGTACTTGCCCCTACTATTCACTTTTTGAGCTTTTAAATCCCACTAGTGTATTTTTAAGCATTAATTTATTCCTTAATTACATCATTAAATCTCCTTATTCATTTGGTATTGGTATCTGTGCATCTCCTTCCGTCCCTAATATAATGGGACGGAGGGAGTATATAATAGTTTTATGTTTAATAGATATGATAAAGGATCTAAGCTTTCAACTTAATGTACCCACGCTTTATATTTTAACATAAATTAATAAATGATAATCTGAATAAAATAAAAAATCAAATTGGTGTACCCATTGTTTATATTTTTAATATATAGATAATACTAATTTTAAGTAACATAAAAAGTCAAATTGATATATTCACATTTTATATATTTAAGTATAAAGTAAAAATACTAAATAAAATAAAACAGAAAAAATCAAACTGATGTACCCACATTTTAAAAGTTAACTTATGTCTATTTTTTTTACTAATTTAAATTAAAATTATAAAATAACATGTGATATTTGGCTATAATATTATATATAAATCTGTATAATTATATATATACTCCATCCGTCCCGATTATTTGGTCCATGTTTCCTTTTTGGGGTGTCCCATTTATATGGTCCATTATCTAAATTTAGTATTGTTTTTTGCATGTGTTTACAAATTTACCCTTACAAATTGAACATAATTAATAGAGTTATTATTAATAGTTAATGCTAAATAAGGGTAATTTAGTAGATTTGTTCAAATAAAAAATAATAAAATTGTACCGGATTTACAAAAAATAATATTTAAGTAATAAAAGATTATATAAATTATAAATATAAATAATAAATTTATTAATATTATATTAATCTATCTTATTAATTTATTAAAATTATTATTACTATCTTACGATTTTTGAAACATATGAATTTAAAATAATTTTATTTTTAATCATCATTTAGGTTTTCATGATATTACTAAGTTTATATAAATTATTCAAATATTGGTAAAATATAATATATTTTGTTGACAATTAATAGAGATAATTATCTTTTATTATGGATTATAGAAATTGAAAATAAGACCGACTATATTTATTGTAAAAAATGATTATTATGATTAGTATTAAGAAATAATTATTTAATTAATTATAATGTATTTAAATTAAATAAAATAATAATTTTATTTGATGGAGTAATTGTTCCTATTTTTTTATTTTAAAATAATTGAAGAAATAAATTTTGTGTAAAAAAAATAAAAATTTATATATATTTTATGGATGGGGTTTGAACACAAAACCTCTTGTATGAATAGAAACTTAATTTTAGACCATAGACCAACTATACTACTTAGATATTTTGACAAATTTTGTTTAAAAATATAAATATGTATATTCTTTTATAATTTTGGCGGGAACAGTTTTTTTAGACTTCTTTGCTTTAGTATATATATATAGATTTTAAATTTCGCAACATTTTTTAGTGTTAAAAGTTGCAGTAAATGGGCATTATTGTCAATATACATTTCCCACTTAAACCCATGATTTATTGTCCCCGATTAGTAAGGGACTTATAACTGCATTATGCTATTTCTCTCATCATTTAGAGATAAAAGTTGTATTATTTTTAAAAAAAACTTATATCAAAATTATATATTAACAAATCTTTTCCTAATTTCTTGGGATTTGATTCTAAATTACTATATTTCAAAATTAACTTCTCTTTCTTCTTAAATTTATGAGATTTGATCCTTAAATTATCTCATTTCAAAATTAACTTCCATTTTCTTAAGATATTTTGAATTTTAAGCAATTTTCATTTCCTATTTTTCCTAAATTTCGTGTTTTGCATTATATTTCGTGAAAATATTGCATGATATAGCCTGTAATATTGCATTATTCTAAAAATATTAACACAAAATTATAATAATATTTATATCATTGTCGAAAGTCGCATTATTTATAAAAAATAATTGCATTATATTAACTAATTTGTTGTAGTATTTTAAAATATTACGCAAGACTGTAATGCATAATATCACACCACAATAATTGCTTACTCATAAAAAAAATTGCAAGTATTATTACGCAAGACTGTAATTGCATAATATAGAACCAAGTAATTGCATTTTCTAAACCAATTTTTCGCATTATCCTAAAATTATAAAATTGGACTATAATATATAATTCTGAGAGCAAGTTGCATTATTTATTCGAACATAGTTGCATTATTTTAATCCAATTGTTGCAGTACCTTAAATAATCCAACAAAACAACATAATTGCAAATATACAATCCAAAATAATGTAAATATATATAAAGTTTAAATAATGCAAATATAGAAACTTGAACGTGGCACCTCTTCTTCTTCCATCAGACCATGGAACATATTGTAAATGTACAAATTTATATAATGCATATTTACAGGCTTATGTAATGCAATTTAAATATTAAAATAAAGAACTTGTCAATGAATACAAACTCAAAGAAAGAGAGAAAAAGAAACAAAATATTTTTCCATCCAAACAATATTTCCAATGAATTTCAGTAATCAAATATAATAAATCTGAAAAAAAAAAGTTAAAAGGAAGATCCCACTCCTTCAAATATCGTCGTTCGTTTAGTATCTCCTGACCCGTTGTCTGCCGGAATGAATTAAAGACCCATGAAAGCGACGAGTTACATTCGATAATCTCAAGCATCTAGATCAAATATCTCTAACAGTTGGGCCTCCAAGAACACCAAAAATCTCGGAGGGGCTGCCTCCATCATCAAAAATAGGGAGAACACGAGCGACGCCGATTGTTTACTTCTTAAGCTCTTCCACAAAATCATTAATGACAATCCCACCCGAAAAAATAAATAGAGAGGGCTTAGTGGCCACGCTCTCATCAACAGTTGAAGCAGAAGGGCCTTGGTAGTTTTGGGTACCATCTCTGAATGGCGTCATGCGCGAGATTTTTCTGGACAATGGCGTAGAACGATATGAAATCCCTATTTAATTCATGTTTATAATTTTGATTGCAAATCTTGTACAAGAGATTTTAGGATTTAGTTATGGAAATAATATAATTTGAATATATTAATTACTATTATACCCTTAATATAATTATAAAATAATTTTATTCATTAATAAAATATAGTCAAAAATTAAATCTGGACCATTCAAAATTCAAAATCAAAAATTTAGATTAGTTCTTATTTCTCATCTGAGAGTTGGTTCATATATGATTACAACTCTCTCTCTCTCTATATATATATATATAGGGAGTGGATCACATACTAAAAATTTAGTTTGTACTAAATAGGAATGAATCTACACCACTTATCTAAAAAAATCAATAGTTGAGATTAAAATATTTTTCCAGATTTTATGCTTTTTTGCTTTATAAATCATGCTTAATCGAATTAAGCATGCTTTATAAAGCAATTAAGCACGAATGAAAACTATGCTTGATTTTTTTTTTTTGATGCTTTAATTTCAACCATTGACGCTATTAATTCAATGACTGAAATTCATTCCTATTTAGCACAAACTTTAATTTTAGCACTTGAGTGGATCTCTCTATATATATTTGTGTGAAAAGTCAAAATTTTAAATAACCATTTTTACTATATAAAAACCTTAAATAACCACTTTTATATAGACATTCAAGGAATAACCATCTTCTTAAATTATCCCAATTTTCACATATAATTTTTACAATGTAAAAAAACCAGTCAAATAATGTAAAAAAATGTACGAATTTGTGAATGTATCGGTATTCATTTTTTTAGATAAAAGGAGATCGGGAATTTTTTTTTTTTTGTAATTTGTGTTTTGTATTTATTATTTTTTAATATTATATAATAAGTGGTGTTATTTTTTAAATTAATTTGAACGACTTTTATAGTATCATTATCCTATAAAATTATTATTATGATATGATTTTAATACAATTATATATATAAATATAATTAACTAATTGTTCATTGCAAAAGAAAAAAAATTAAAAAACAAAATTAGATAAATATAAGAAGTCGCAAATATTTATCACTTCTCTTACTTCATTATTTATTATTAATTTCATTATTTTTTGAAATAAAAAACCACCCAACTATTTTTAATATTTACACATAATACTCCCTCCGTCCCATTTATTTGGTCGTGTTTTAACTTGCACCAATGTCAAAACTCATTTATGAATACATTAAATATTTGAACAAATTTTCTGAATTACCCTTATTTAGCAATAACTATTAATAATAATTCTATTAATTATGCTCAATTTATAAGGGTAAATTTGTAAACACATGCAAAAAGTAATACTAAATTTAGATAATGAACCATATAAATGGGACACCAAAAAAGGAAACATGGACCGAATAATCGGGACGGAAGGAGTATATAATATTACTAGAATGGCACCCGCGCCGATGCGCGGGACAATTAATTAATTTATTTGTTATAATGTGTTCACTTATATTTGTATAAAACATGTAAAATTAAAATATATATATATATATATATATATATATATATATATATATAAATGATATGCTGCCCACCTTATGGTGAGCTTCTGTGAGCTACATCATATATTTTTATGTTTTTTTAATAAAATTTTATTTTTTTAATCATTTATTTTTTATAATTTTAATTTATTATAGTTTTAATTAATTTTATAAATTCAACCGTAGGGTTCATACACCCAATTGGGGTATATTATATTCTTGTAGCTCACGAAAGCTGACCATAAGGTGGGCAGCATATCATTACTCTATATATATATATATATATATATATATATATATATATATATAGAGTTGCGTTCATTTCTGAACCATATACCATGAATGAACAGTGACCATATATCTAACCATCCATTTTTTTAATCAAATGGTTGTAATTTGGACACGTGACATTTAATTATTATTTTTTAAATATCAAAAGGGCGTTTTAGGTAGAATAGAAATTAGAATATTTAGTATCTAATTTTAGTTTGGTAATATCCTATTTTTATGCAACTTATCAAAGATATCATATCTTTTTTTTTTTTTCATATTTTCCTTGTAAATCACTTTAATTCTCAACCATTGTAAGTCACGTTCATTCTCAAAGAACACCCAATCCATCACGTTAGAGAGCTCTCCCGCCGCCGCCGCCTCCTCCTTACGCCGCCTCAGTAGAAATCAGGACGTTCCTCAATTAACTCTACAAATAATCCCCTAATTATCATCTTTTTTCTGTTCATCTCTCCCTCCCTCCCCTCTCTCTCTCTAAAACTCACTGCAACTTTTAGTATTTGGAGCATGGATTTCGAATGAACTCATCAAGTGGCGGTGACCGCAAAAGGAGAATTCAACTGCGAGGAGTTGAGTTGTTGGACGATCAGACTCGAATTTACTGGGAATGTGCTTACCATGAATTGGACTTCCCACTACCACCATGAGCAAAATCTCAGATTCATGCAGTTTCTGAGGCAGTTATTGTGTCGGGTTGGCTCACTCTTTCTCTTCTATGTTTTCGTCGGCTTCTCGTTCTCATTCGTGATTTGCTGCGGATTGTAGTGGTGATTAATGTAGCAGAGATCAGATCCCCAAATTTTGACACTTCTGTCTTTCGAAAAAAAAAGTTTAACGTTTTTAGATTTAGGGTTTATCTTAGTTGTTTTCTCTCCTCCATGTGGCTCCTTTGCCAATCCTTTGTATAGTTTTCTTCATTTGAATGACAGTCTTGACGTTGATCTTTGTAAAATTTCACTAGTTAATTATTATGATTCATGTCGATTCTCATGATATTAATAAGTATTATTTTAAAAAATAGTTTTGTATGTTATTAGGTCGTTCGATGTATATGTTTTTTTGTGTTATTATAATATCATTGTTGCTCATTTAGACGATCATTGTTTATATTTAAATATATCATTCAACGCAAATTGGAATACTGTTTTGAATTTGAAGTGGTTGCAGTGGATGAAATTTAGTGTTACGCAAATGTCATTTTTATTAGATAAATTGATCATTGTTTGAATTTATTAATATCATTATAGCTCACAATTCATAGATATTATGAACCCATATAAAATTGGCTAGGTGCAACATTTTTAATTTATCATTCTTTATTTTTAAGACGATCATTGTTTAAAATTTAATATATCATTTAAGAGAAAATAAAAACTTTTATTTGATTTTTTATGTACTTTGTATTTTTTTTGTTAAACATTGATAATTTTTCTGATTTATTATTATCATTTCATTACACAATTTGTTAACAAAATGATAAACACATATAATATATGAACAATGCAACTTTAAAATTTCATTTTAAATTATCTATGTTTCCGAAAAATGTTGTCAGTAAATAAAGAAAAAAAAGGGTAATTATAATTATTGCTACTAATTGAAATACTACTGATAGCAGTTAATATGTAGCAAAAGATAAGTTAATACCATCACTAACAAAGTGTTCGACAATGCATAGTACGATATGTTCTTAGATCATAACATTGAAAAAAATAAAACCCATAAACCACTCAAAAAACAACACAAGTTCAGTAGCATAAAATGTTATATTTGTAAAATAAGTACTTTCTACACATTGCAATTCATGTAGTCTTCAAAATACTGCTTCACGTCAACAGTGTTGATCTCTCCCTCGGCTTTCAGGTAGTCCTTACCTTCTTTCAGATTTTGCAATGAACATAGATTATTTTTCGACAACATCAACGTAGTGCAGAATTTTGCGCGTAGATAACGGTAGAATTTTTTGTTTCTTTGCCGTATTCTTGCACTCCATTCAAAACTATAGTCTATTAAACATTAATGATATATAAACTACAAAACAATGACAACAATTTAAGTAAAACAATGATATTCGATCCCATCAAAAATAATACCGAATACACTTTTATTAAAAAAAAAATTATTCTTAAACAATGATAAAACATATGAAACATAATGTCTTATATAATGTACAAACAATGATCAAACATTAACAAAAAACAATCATTTTTTGTTTGATCATAAATCTAAATTCTATTTAACATTAATGATATATAAACCACTAAAACAATGACAACCATTTAAGTAAAACAATGATATTCGATCCCATCAAAACAAAATACCAAAAAGACTTTCATTAAAAAAAAATTACATATAAGAAAGATCTTATTTGAATTGGGTCAAGCATATTAAACATAATGACATATACAATGTTCAAACAATGATCAATAATTAACAGTGAGCTGTCAGTTTATTTGTTTGACCACAATTGAGAATCTAATAAAAATCAATGATTTATAAACCACTTAAACAATGACATTCATTAGGTGAAACAATGATCTTCGAAACAAGCCCAAAAAATTTCCAACTTGATTTCCATGAAAAAATAACAAAAACATGACTCAGACTACATAAATTAGAGTTTAATTGAAAAAATCTTAAATTCCTAAATCCTTGCGTTACAATCACTATTCAACACATAAAGGATTATTATGAAATATTCACTAAATACGAACGATCTTCATTATCTTGAATAAAAAAAATCTAATATTTTGCACATACTCAACAAGAAACAGAGCAAATAAAGATTAAAACCCTAACTAAATTTTTTATAATATTAAATCACAAATTCCACTACCCAACATTCAAATTATAAAAACACATATTTCTTCGCACAGAAAAATTGTTTAATTATGTTGAATCTAAACCCATAGTTTAATCAAAAAAAAAAAAAACCTGAAGTTGACGCATGGTCAATCGTCTTCTTTGGAGCCACTTGCAGAATCTTTGGTTTGCAACCTTCAGAAAAATTTCAAATAAGAAACGAATTGCTGAAGTTTTTGGTACGAATTATCAATTTTTGGACGAGTAATTACTTACCCCCTTTCGCAGACAACTTACAGAGTTCGTTTTGCAGCTGGGATGTTTGTATTTTGCCCGTCGAATAGCTTAGTCTTACCGGAATTTTGAAACACAAAATTAGCTAGTCGTCGCCGGTGAAAGTGAATTTTTATGGTCGCCCTAATTTTCACTTTTTAATCTATTAATGAGGGCGGTAAAACTGAAAATAGGTATTAATTGCTTTTTGGTGGGTTGGTAATTTATTTTTGGAGATAATGGGGCGTGTGTAATTAATGTCCCTAACTAATCGCCGGAAAATCTGTGTATAAAATCCCCATGATTTGATTTTGTAAAATTTCTGGACAGTAATACCCTTTCAATGATAAACACTACATTAAACAATGACATGTCACAAAATGAAATCTTGTACGTTAGTTTCCTAGATCTACGATCAAAATTTAGTCTTAGTTCAATCACTTATAAGGGTTCAGCCCTGAACGCACCCCTATATATATATATATATATAAGAGAGGAGAGATCATCTGAAAAAAATCCTCATGTGAGAAAAAAGAATAAATTCTATTGTGTTTGACTTGTTGCTTGATTTTATATCAACCATTGATTTATTAAGATCTGATGGATATGATTCATTCTTTTTTCTCACAGGGAACTTTTTCTTACCTGATCCGCTCCCATATATAAGATAACATATGTGCACAAATATATAATATATTTTATACATTCTGAAATACTTCCTAATATACAACATTAGCAGTACATGAAATTCTAAGAATATCATCACCACTTGCTAATATCTTGAGGCTGCTTCTAGTTGTAATTCTGGAAACAACAACATATAATTGACCATGAGTAAAGACATGTTTCTTCAATAAAATGCCAACACATGGTAAGAATTGTCCTTGACTCTTGTTAATAGTCATGACATATAAACAAAAAAAGGGAACTGTCTTCTCTGAAACTTGAATGACAAATGTATATCAGAAGGTGTGCGGGTCATTCTCGGAATAAAAACAATTCCACTTGAAGTATTTTCAGTTAGTATCTTAGCTTCAATAACATGATTGCCAATCATGGGTTCCGTTGCACAATCCAACATAATGATCTATATTTCTCAGTAGCATAATGGGAGTACCCACTTTAAGCGTCATCTTATGATTTGACAATTTCTTACATTTCAAGCCATTCAAATATCCAAGTGTGTGCATATCAATCAACACATTCATCAGTCCATTAGATTTACATATACTGCCTGAACTTAAATAAACCCTACTGTCAGAGGTATTACAATCCATCATTGTATTGATTCATCGAATCAATAATATCCATTGTTGGAGCCAAAATTGCTCTATCTTGCAAATATGATAAATCATTATTGCCAGATAATACATTAGGATACGTGCTTTTGACAATTGCCTCTACAGGGTCTCCAGAAAAGTTAAGGTAAATATCATAAGTATTTGGACATTTTCTTATCCATCATTATCACCATCTCCAATTGATGCAACTCACTTTGAGAATGTTTTTAATTCAGAGGCTTCAACTTTATAGCTTATATTTTGGAGTCGCATATATTTCGTCAACCTTAAAACTATCACATCTTTCCATAAATATGATGAATTGATAGTGGCATTGACAATGTCTTATCTTTTTCCCTTCGGTATAACAAACAATATTTGTCTAAAATCACCACTAAAGACCATTATTTTTCCACCAAATGGTAGCTTGCATGATGAACTATTCTTAAACCGCATCAGATCCTTCATGGTTCGACCAAGAGCTTCAAGACAATACTTGTGCATCATAGGAGCATCATCCCAAATAATAAGCTTGCAATTTATAATCAATTCAACTAATGGAGTTCCTTGTTTTATGTTGCAAGTTGAATTCTCATAAAGAGTCAGTGGAATGGAAATTTTCGAGTGAGCAGTTCTTCCACCAGGCAACAACAAAGATGCTATTTCGCTTGAAGCAACATTTAGAACTATGTGGCATTTACATTTTATTGCAGCAGATAAGGTCTTCCAAAGAAAAGGTTTACCGGTACCACCATAACCACAGACAACGAATACTGCAGAACCATCAAATTTAGCTTTTTCCATAATTACATCGTACACATGACGTTATTCATCTGCTAGCTTTTCCAAGCAGTATGTATGTTTAGATGCTAATTCTTCACGATTATAGTTCATTTCATCCGTTATTAATCGATTCCCACTTCCAAAGAAATATTGTGAACTTGTATAGGGAATCTCACTGAAATCTTCAAGATTTTTTCCGGTCTTTTGCAATATTTTCTCATGTTCAACCAACGTAAGATACTTTATAGTGTGTGTGTGTGTATGAAAAAAAAAGAGTTATATACCTGGATTTGCAGAATCTTTGTACCTTTTATAAAGTATATCATTCCAAAGATAAGTCCAACACATCTCTCATACAACTTCGGGTTTGCTCATCAACGTTGTAGTGAGTAGATTGCAAAATAATCGTTTAATAGACTCTGAAGTCCCCCAATAACTTTCTTCAGTTATTCCATTAATGAACATTCCAACAAACATAAAGCAAAACATGCATCTTAATATGACTCATATTGAACTCCATCTATAAACATCATATCCTCGTGGCATTCAGCACCATGAACAATATTTATCAACATTCTGATATGGTATAAATCACCACTTCCTGGTGGAACATAGTAGCATATTCCTATTCAAAAACCCTGTTTCCTTTTAACCCATTCTCTTATTTTCTTTTTCCACACAAATTTTGTTGGAAATCAAACTAATATGTTTAAATGTAAACAAATATTCACAACTTCATAAGTGATTCAAACTTTTTAAATCTCTCATCAATAAAAAAGAACATATTTACTCCTCCGTAGGCTATGTTATAATAATTTCTCAAATATATTTTTCAAACACGAATTTTAATGGATTAGTTGTAAGCCGGATAAATGGGTCTTGTACTTTTTTGCTCTAAATTAAGGTGTGTGGTGTTGTTTCAATACCTTTTACACATGTGAAGAAAATCAAATCCACTTTACAATATATTCGAATCAAATTTATTTTAGTATAGGGCAATTATGTATATCTATCTCAAATTATGGTAATTTATAGAATTCTATCACATACTATTAAGTTTATGTAATTTTATCCTACATTATATTTATTTATGAAATTTCATCCCATTCCATTTGACATCATCAATGTAATGCCACATTGTTTATATATTATCATGTTGGTAGTCCACATCAACCTTTGATGTGGCAATTTTTTTTAATTTTTTTTTTATTTTCTACATATTCTGTTAGAAAAAGTTATAAATTATAAAATTTTGTAAGTTAATTTTATAATTGAAGTTAATCATTAATTCTATTATATTTAAAAAATTTTAAAATTCAAAATATAATTGATGGGCACAATCCACTTTTGAATTTTAATTATCAAATTTATTATTCAATAACTAATATTAAGTTCTCATTATTTAATTTACATCTCCACTGCCATATCTGTTCCTTTATCTTCGCCGTGCCTTCCAGCATTTTTCTCATTATTTTTTACGTCTCTATCTACAAAATTTATGCATACTTTTATTCAACATTCCATCAAATTAATTTGTAGTTTTTTATAACAACAATTTTTTTGTTTTGTTGGTCTCGCCGCACACTACTACCACTTTCATTTATAGCTGTCCTGCGCAAGCCATTAGTATAAGCTTATGAAATAAGCTTTATCTACAAATAACTATAGGAAATTAAAAGTCCTAAACATATTTTTTTAAAAGAATAACTTTAATATTAATATTTTAATTTTAATTAATGATCATTATTTAGCTAAATGAAATTTTATTTGATATTAATTATTCGATAATAAGAAATTAGTATTAACTATTGAATATTAAATTTGATAGATGTATTTAAATTTAAGAATGCAACGTGTCGTCTTAAAAATCCAAAAAGAATTAAAAGATTTACATAAAATTTAAAATTAACGTAAAAAAATAAATTGTATAGCTTTTCTAATAAAAATATTTAGAAAATAAAAAATAAATATTTGCCACATCATATATCCATGTCAACTCAAAGGCTGATGTGGACTTCCAACATGACATTTTATAAATAATGTGACATAAAATTGATGAAGTCAAATATTAGGATGAGATTTCATTAATAAAAATAGTGTATGATAGAATTCCATAAATTTAAAAGTATGGGATAGAATTCCATAAATTATCAAAGTTTGGGATAGATATACATAATTACCCTTTGGGTAATTCTAAACACAACCAAATAATTTCTCTTTACAGCCCCTTATTTAAAATAAATAAAAATATTTTTTATTATTACTATTTTGTCCTTATAATTTTTTTTTAACAATATTCGCAGCCCCCAGCCCTAATTGAAATTATTTCTCCTTTCTTTTCTTAATCTCCTCACTTCACCTTGCATAAAAAATGGCTCTGCAACCTCACGTTCCAGAGTTATTTTCTCCAAATCTTACTGCCCATACCCCCCCCCCCTTCTTCTTTTTTTTTTTTTCTTGATTATTTTGCAATTGATAAGTATTAATGCCCAGAATTTCTAGAGTTAGAATTGAATTTTGGTCTTGGATTATTTTCTTGATCTCTAATATGTTCCCCAAAGGATTTTGGGCGGGGCTATCAATTCCTTGTTTCAAGATTTCTTGGATTAATTTTCTTAAGCTTAGACAACCATTGAATTTTTTACGTAGGTGATGAACCCGATCAAAAGAATGACGATTGCGTATGATTTATGAATGTTTTGTCGAAGCCTCTTGGAAGGAATTTGGAAAACAAAAAATCTATATAGGATTGTAGAAAAAGATTTTAATGACCAATTGAAATTTCTACATATACAGTATTTCCGGATAGAAAAAAGATATAAAAAATATTTGGAATTGAAGGGACTGTGTTTCTTTAAAGAAAAAGAATAAATTAGGGTTATAACTTATAAGGATAAAATTTTATAACATATAAGAATTTAATTAATTCTTTTTAAGGTGGCTATAAGGAGAAAAAATGTTGCTGCATTTAGAATTACCCTTACCCTTTAGTATATGATACTTGGACACTTGCTCATCAAACTTCTCTTTCTTCCCTCGTACATAATTACCCTTTATTACCCTTTAATATAAATAATGAAATAACTGAAAAAGTAATATTCATAATAAATTGAACTAAAGAAGATAATTATTTATAGATGAGAAAAAGTTTCAAAAGATATCAATATCTCAATACCGTTTAAATCTGACTATATTTGAGGAATATTGTTATTAGGCTAAGAATAATTAAATTGATATGTGAATTAAAATAAATAAAATTTTATTATTAGTTGAGTTAAATAAGTTAGTGCGTTAATTTTAGTGTAAAAATTAACGAAAAGAACGCTGGAAAATAAAAAACCAAGCTAATTAGATTTTTACTAATATATAGATAGATTTAAATAATTTTTACATTATATAGAAAAAAAATATGGACATATTATTGAAAATTTAAAAAAAAAGTGAAAAGATTTGGGAATATCTATTACAATATATTTATATAGGTATTTTAGTTATTTTATGGTTATTATATCAACTATATTTTAGTTATTTTACGGTATTTTACATATTTATCCTCCGATTTTGTTTTAATATAAATATAGATTATGTATTAAGATCAAAGCCGGAATCGCGGGCAGGTACACTTACGACTGTATCACTAATTTAGGAGTAATAATGAACTCACCCTGCATTGCGTCCAGGGTCAACCAAATATAATTGGATAGTTTTTTAAATTAGAGTGCACTAATTAAATAAATTGGCAATTAATTATATAGAAAGCACTTATTATGCTTGAAGTAGAGATTTCAATTGCACATAAATTGTTTTGAGTAAACGGGGAGAGATGTCCCTTAAATTGCATTATTTTTTCCATGTTTTCCTTTTTCTAAAACATTAATAACAAGGACAAATTACATGTTTTTTCTAAATTTATTCACCGATAATCAATTTTTTGATAAACTATTTATAATAAATATCAAATATCGGATTAATTATATCTTTATTATCCACCATTTATTAATTAATTGTGTTTACTTCGGTTCATTTAGAATTGGCAGTAATAAATCACATATAGGGATTTGAATTAAATACTACTCCATAAATTATTGAAATAAAATCCTATAAATAGAGGCGTTGTTAGAAAACCTAGAGAAGAGAAAAAGAAATGGCATCTGAGGAGGGACAGGTGATCGCGCCTCAATCAGTCGATCAATGGAAGCAGCTTTTCCAGAATGCCCTCCATTCTAAAAAACTCGTATCTCTCTCTCTCATGTATTCGATTCCGTTTTTTAAATTGTTTTCGATTTATCAGCTTGTGGATTCTGTACGTTGTATATGGCTTTCTGCTTTTATTTATTCGCTGCAATAAATTTTGAATTTTTTATGTGGTTATTATGGTTTTCGAGAATGTTGCTGTCTTGTCTTGATAAAAAAGCAATTTTTGTGTGATACGATACCTCTAGTTTCGCCCATTAACTACAGCCCATGAAGAAGAAGAACAAAACTGATTGGATTTTGGTCAACCTAACATTAAAAAGAAAAATAAAAATAATAATGATGTTATCCAGTTGATGAGAAAATGCTGTAATTTTAGGAATATTGAGGACCCATACTTACGTATCAAAGTAGTGTTGTGTTTGATGTTTTGGAGAGTGTTTATCGTTAAGAGCAATTTTTAGCTGTTATTGGATGACTTTGTGTTGCAACTATTGCATAATTTGTATATGATGCATTTTATTTTGGGAAAATTTGTTTATCAGGTGGTTGTAGATTTCACAGCTTCATGGTGTGGGCCTTGCCGTTTCATTGCCCCTATTTTGGCTGACATTGCCAAGAAGACACCCCATGCTATCTTTCTCAAGGTGGATGTGGATGAACTCAAGGTAACACCCTATTGTCTTCTGGCTTCAGTAGTATCTTGCATATATCAATCTCTTGGAAGTTCATACAAACACTGCCCCAAGGTTTATGTGTTGTATGGTTCGCTCACTTCATATTGTTTTTCTGCAGGCTGTTGCGGAGGAATACAATGTTGAGGCTATGCCAACCTTTGTATTCCTTAAAGAAGGTAACGAAATCGACAGGGTTGTGGGCGCAAGGAAGGAAGAATTAGTGGAGAAAGTTACCAAACACAGCACTGTCACTGCTTGAGGTTGCTTGGCTTCAAGTTTCGTGGCAATAACTTATATTCTGATCTTAAACTCAGCTATCATTTTGTTCTTGAACCTTATGTTAGGAATTATTCTTGTTACTGTTGTTCCCCTTGGTGGTTCTTCATTCATCATCACAGGAATTGGATTTGTGTCATAAATGTTCGAACTGAGGCTTCAGAGCTTTGGCTTCTTTTATTTCTTCTTTTCTAATAACTTTTGTCAATGAGACTTGATGATGAAAAGTGACTACTAGTACTTCATGTAAATGAGATGCAAGATTGGTTATTTTGTTCTCACACTAACGAAGATTTAGATGAGTTTCAATTTAGAATGACTATTTTATTTTAGTTTTTCAGCCCTTTTCCATTTCTTATCGCTTTGTAGTGCAAAAACTCCCACATGTTCTGGTAAGTGTCCCAAAGCTTTTGAACTTGATGTCTGATATAGATTGCCCGCGCCCACATTGGAGATGGACGTTGGCATGATGAATCATCGGCCCACACGTTCACTGTCTTCCTTTTAGCTTGAGAGATTCTTGATGGATCCCCACATATTTCTTCAAGTTGTAGGATGAGATTTTGTGTTGGGTGCACTGGCATAATTTTATGGGCACACGTCGCTTAATCTCAATATAATTTTATTGTTTAATCTTTCCATAATGTAATTAGTGGATTTAAATACTATATTAGACACATCAAACTCAAACAAGTAATTTATTTTAAGTCAAAACACCAAACTCAAGCGCAAATTCTTTCTATTTTTAATTTTTTATACTTTTTAAATACTATTAATATATTAATCAAATTTACAATTTGATCCTTTTATTAAATTCAATGAAATAGGTTATTATAATATGATTAATCATTAACGACTATAAAATATTATTAATATATATTTATAAATGTAATATTTGTTTTAATAATAAAAACAAAATTAGTAAAAACAAGCAAAAAGACACAAATACTTTTCTTGTACCTTTAATGGTTGTATGGTAGTTGATATCTATTTGCATTCTACATTTTTAATTGTGTAATTATTATTTTAATATCTATTTAATTAAAAAAGAAAATCATTTTAATATTTATTTAAAAATTAAAATTAAAAATCAACTTAAAAGCAAAAAGGCAAAATTAAAAGAAAAAAAAATGAATGGCAACAAAATAGGCGAGACAAAAAGGCAAAATATCAACAAAAATACAAGCAAAATGAGAAAGTAAAGAAAAGTAAAATTCAACAACTAGAAGGACTAAAATGTAAATTTTAATAAATTTTGCAGTATGCTACTGAAACTACTCAAATATGAGGTGAGAGGAAAAAAAAAAAAACCAATTTGCGTTTAGTTTTGGGGTTGGGTTGGTGGTGAGCAGTCGTGTTTGGTGATGGGCTAGGAGAAGTTCTCAGTAATATCCAAAAAATAACTCAATTGAATATAAGAAAATAAATAACGTAAATAAAATAAATAAACTCCAATGCTATTGCTCCTCTACAACATGTTCTCGCCAAAGGTAAACCCACAATGGTCACGGTTCACCGTCAAACTTCGACCCACAGTCCTGCTCTCTATCAACTCCACCCCATCAAAACAACCTTGTCCCCAAGGTTATTAGGAGCTGAACAAAAACCACACCAAACATGCGCCCAGACACTGTCACCAAATGTCCAAGAAGATTTTATTGCTTAATCCTTCCAAAACATACTTAGGGAACTCAAATACCCCACTAATAATATCCCAAAAAGTAACTCAAGTGCATATAGGAAAATAAATAATTAAAATCAAATAAATAAAATTAAAACAAAATAATAAACTCCAACGCTAATACTCCTCTCCCACGCGTCCTCGCCTTTAGTAAACATGCAATGGTTGCGATTCACCGTTGAACTCCAACCTAAGGTTCTGCTCTCTATCAACTCCATCCCCTATCCAAATAACCTTGTTCTGAAGGTTAAAATTGACTTTGAAATACTTCTCAACTAATCTACGTCGCATCATCAGACGACTTCCCAACCCAATGCACCAGAAGTAGTGTCTTCGTCTTTCCATCACCATCTAATACATGTTCAGCCAAGATTTCTTGTGGCTCAAAGTGCGGTCCGACAGGCAACTCCACGTTGTCTAGTAGCATTCCTTCCACAAGATGATCACCCACTACATGTCTCACTTGCAAAAAATGAAAAACAGGATGAATCCTTCTAGTTTTAGGAAAGATTAGCCTATAAGCAGCTGCCCCAATGCGAGCCTCCACCTCAAACGGCCCATAAAACTTAGGAGCAAGCTTATGGTGAGGACAATGAGACACCGAAGTTTGCCGATGAGGTCGCACCTTCAAAAATATTTTCTCACCCACTTTATACTCCACATCCTACCACCGTTTATTAGCATCGTTGGTTCCAAATCAGAGTACAGATAAAATGTGTAGCTAAACCCTTAAAGCGTGATAGCCCAAAATGACTCTCACTAAAGTTAGTTCGTACTTATTGAAAATTGGTTAATCGTCAAGTTGAGTAAGTTAGATGATTAATTTGGTACACCAACAACTTAGCCAATTATTGTGTTTGAAATAAGCTTGTGAGCAAGATAAGAAAAAAGCAGTAAATAACACATGATATACAATGGCTCAGATGTCAAAAGATCCTACGTCCACTCTTCGATCACTAGATGGATAAGAAATTCACTAGAAACATTTTCAATACAACGCAACAAGTTTGCCGATGAGGTCACACCTTCAAAAATATTTTGTCACCCACTTTATACTCCACATCCTTCCACCGTTTATTAGCATCATTGATCCCAAATCAAATTATAGATAAAATGTGTAGTTGAATCCTTAAAGTGTGATGGCCCGAAATGAATGTCACTAAAGTTAGTTAGTACTTATTGAAAACTGGTTAATCGTCAAGTTGAGTAAGTTAGTCGATTCAGTTGATACACCAACAACTTAGTCAGTTATTGTGTTTCAAATAAGCTTGCGAACAAGATAAGAAAAAAACAGTAAATAACACATGATATAATGTGGTTCAGATGTAAAAAAATCCTACGTCCATCTTCGATCACTAGATGAATCGAAAATTCACTAGAAATAGTTTTAATAAAATGCAACAAGTCACTTTCAATTTTGGGAAGATCCTATTTCCTTCGAATTCCAAACAACGAGCTTTACCACACGAGCCCACGTGCTAAGATCTCTAGCTATCTTCAAATTGAAAGATTTTACAACGTACACGTTGTTAGATCTATGAGCTAGATAGATGTGAGGTTGCATTTCTCATATAAATCAGGATTGTTTAATGAATGTCGGGTAGACTTCTAAAGTTTCAGAGAGTTTGTCTTCGATTCAATCTATTGGAAAGAGTCTCTAGTTAACTTAAGCAAAACAACTATGAGTCTCATGTAAGAACACAATGATGGAGTGAGAGATGAAGGCTTTAGATCACATATGATAATTCATTATGTGCGATTGATGTCTTTATTCGTGTGACCTTTTCTCTATTGTTATTCTGAGGTATTTATAGACTCGGTGGGAGACTCCGAATGGTTTGAAAACTATCCATTTGAGTGCGCTCTTTGATCTTCTGGCTTGTTAGCAACTTTTTATTGTATCAAGGACTTCCGTTAGAATGGATCTTAATCAGTTCGAGAAATCTCGACTGATTTCCTTGTCTTTATTAAATTTGATAAGCTTAGTATTTTGTCTTTCATTAGTCTCTTGTCATGGTTTGATTGACTTATTCTTTTTGCCTCCACCGATAAATATCTTTATACTTTCGGACTCAATCTTTAACTAATTAGTTAATTTCCAACTTAATTGATATTTCACCATATGACTAAATGTCAATTGTGTAAATCTTCGATTGGTCTCATCTTTGACTGACAAGAGATGATTCCTAATTTTATTACATCTCAATGAACCTATACAAATGTTATAAGATTGGAATCACTCTAATAACCAGTTCTTTCTAGTCATTCATATATATCCAACTGACGGCTGAATAGGTTTGACGTATGAAAACAATATTTCATAAAGTTTCCCCCTCTTCATAAGAGCTTACTATCTTGTCAGATCATTTAGTCTGCACACCAAACTGACTTCCACCTAAATTTTTTCTCCATAGGTTAAGATCCAAGGTAATAAGAAAATATTCTAATTAAAACTTGGGATGGGGTAATTGACTGTACTAGAAATGTGCATGTTTAGTCATCAAAACTTTTATAAGCTTTTGAGATAAAGTCATTGTTATCAAAATGCACATTTAGTCGGTTCTATTAATATGATGAGTATAGAGTACAAGAGATAAAATACTGAGAACCTGCATATCAAAGCTAACTTGAACGTATCAGGGCTAACTTAGAATTGATCCAGACTAAGTAGTTTTAAAGCTATACAAACAGAATCATAGTTAAACTCTACACTAAACAGAATAACATAATGACCGCGTATCAGAGTGAATGAAGAGATTACCACATATCAATGTGAATATTCAAGGCAAACAATTTATTAGAGCAAAGACCACAAGGTATCAGTGTCTTTCTTCTTCTTCTTGGCATCTTCTTTTTGCTCCTTCTTTCTTTTCTTCCTCTCTACCTTACTTTCTTCCACAATATCAGAGCAACCTCCATAAACTCCTTTAACTCTTCTGCTTCTTTCCCCCTTACTTTTAACAGTTCTCTCGTCTATCTTTTTAACAACATCAAATACTTGGGACAACTGTTTTCGAAGTTTCGAAAATTGGTTTTTGATATTGTCCTTGAACGAGTCCAATCTTGAGTCAATTAACTTCGTTGCTCATTTTAAATCTAAATAACACTTTGCTGCAACCATTTGTCGATCCAAATTGTTTTGAATAAGCATTTAATTATGTTGGACCATCTTTGAAAGCAACGTTAAGGGTTCTTGAAGAATAAAAGTCACCGCGTGAAGTAAGTCTGAATCGGGGGGCTGTGGTTAAAATGGAACCATAGATAAGTGATCAACTTATTAAGAGAATGATCTTGCTATGAGAGATTCAGTCGACCAGACTATTCTAATAGGCTGAGTACAGTGGCGGATCCAAGATTTGCACGTCGTGGGGGCTTAACTGTCAATACAATATAAAAAATAAACTTAATTAAACATAAATAATATAAAAAAATTCAAAATAAAAATTTTTATACCATGAAAGTTGATACTTACTTAGTTAGATAATTGATATCTCCGTGATGCCATGCTCTGATACCGTTGCAAGATTGCTTCAGTATCAACATTCATAAAAATTTCTTTCTCGATGTAGCACACTAAGAAATCCGCAAGAAATTCATCGCCCATTATATTGCGCAAACCAGTCTTGATAATCTTCATTGCAGAAAATGACCTTTCAACAGAAGTTGTTGTGACTGGTAAGACCAATGCTAACACAATAAGTCGATAAATCAAATCGAAAGAATTGGTACACTTCATCTCAACCATCTTCTTTGCAAAATCTCCAATATCACAAAGACCATTGAAAATAGGCTCTGATAAAACATAACGGTGGTATGTGCGAAGTTGCGGTCTTAGATTACATAAATCAGCCACAGAAAAATCTTGTGAATATAACTCGGCAAGGCGAAATATTCTCTCATGATCAAACTTGGCAAATGAATCGCTAGGATCAAGACATGCTATGCACATAAGTAGCTCCGTGTTGGACTCATTAAAACGATTGTCCATTTCTTGACAAATGACATCAACAACCTAGGATTATATAGAAAGATTATAATAGTTAACAATTGATCATCTTAA